>APFE030591770.1:174289-188506 GCA_000404065.3 Pinus taeda | reverse complement strand
AATGTAAAGGAGGTTGCCCCCTTGAAGAGGCTGAATTCTAAGGCGTTGATCTATCTTTTCTATCTTTTTTGAGCTGGTCTCATAACAAGTACGCAAACAAGATCATCACTATCTATTTCATGAGATTCACAGAAATGAAGAAAATCAGAAATGTGCTCGGTTACAGACGTTTTATCCTCATCGTGAAACTTTAACAATGACAAGTGATCAAGAAGCTCATCGGGGATTGATAATTGATTAAGGGAGAAATGATAGAAACACACCAGGAGCACGAATCGTGTATTATTCATGGGTAAGAGATTCAACACAGATGTATGGGCTTAGCTTGTCATCTGGCACTCCTTCTAGTGCCAAATGTTGACGGTGTTGGACCTACCAACATCAGGGGATCTCCCCGGTATGAAGTCCCAACTAGACCTCACACTGTTTGGCGTAGGAGTCCCATCCGGTATGATGGCCCGGTTGCCATTATCTTAAAGATTTGCCTAAACTCTTACTTGTCAGCATAGGAGAGTGGTCTGCTTTATCTGTCGACAAGTAAGGTTCGTGTGTCTGGTGAGTGTAATTGTCACTTGTGTCAATGGTTATTTCACCGTAGAGGGAGAGGGTGGGAGTGAGTCCCAAGTCGGTTGGGAGAAGTCCCAACTCTGCTAGGAACACACAACACAATAGGACATGCACAACTTCGGAGGAGTAGTCCACACAGATGTGGTAGGCACAACACACAATGTAAGATAGCATGTACAACACTCAACGGATGAGTTCGCACGAGTGCAATGGTTGTTACAACAAGTTTTATGTGAAAGGTTTGTCTGATGTCTGGGAGGGTAGCCACCACGGGCAAGACAACGTTAACAGCATATACAACACATTTCCATTAACATATTATATATTACAACAAGTGAAATAGTTCAAGTGTTCAACACAGGTTAAAGCAACATGCATTACAAGTGTTCAAGGTTAATCTTACAACAGCTACAATACATGTGTGATAACGCGCTTGCCTGTTAGCATGTTTTTGAATTAAGTGAAAGTTCTAAGAGTCATCATTACACCATACATCACTAACCTTGAGCGTAGGGCGTTGGAACCACTACTTACTCCTCAAAAAAAAGATTACAAACTCTCTTGGCTATGTGGGAGGAGCTGAGGTGAAAAGTCCTTGGCATGTACAAATGAGGGGGTATTTATAGCCCAGGGTGAAACTAACCCTTGTGGATGTTCGACTACCCTCATGAATGTTTGACTTCCATGACTTTTCGACTTTACATGACTCCTTGTACAACAAGTGGGTCTCTTGGACTTCCATGTTACATTACATTGATTGACAACATGACCCACAGTAGAGATGTGGACAACATGACTCATGACACAACTCGGCATGACTGTGCTGGTACATTCACTTTGCTGATAGAGTGCATGTCGAGCTGAAGTGCTGCTGGGTGATGGATATCTTCATGGTGTGTTATAGCTTCACCTCTGCCTGGCAAAGTGTGTGGAGTGTTCGATGGTCGTTGGCTCTCTTGATGTTGCTTTGGCACATTGCTTCTTGCTTGTATGTTGGAAGGCTTGACAGGCTCATTTGTTCGCCAAAAGTGTATGTTCATTCGTTCGTTCGTCCGTGAGCACATCTTGCATGTTTTCTCGTTCGCGAACACATATTTGCATGATTATCCATTCGCGAGCACATCTCTTTGCGTGCATCGTTCGTTTATCCGTTAGTGAACCTGTCCTTCTGCGTTTGCTCCCTTTGTTCATCCCATTCATTGCCGCGCCACGTTTGTTGGTGTACATGTACCTGCATTCACTCATGACGAGACGACAACAAATCTAAAAACTTCCTAGTCTACCATGACACATGATCATTTTGGATGTAGGTGATCGGGAGAGGCAGCAAGGTTGCGAGGTGGGATGAGGCTCTGGGCATTGCTGATGAAAATTGCACAAGAGTCACTGGGTGATGAAGATGGGTAAACTAAGTCGACAGTGACTGTTAGCGAGGTTTGGCTCGACTAGAAGGCAAAACTGCGCAAATTTTGGGAGGGATAGTCGGCTGCAGGAAGGCAAGGCAGACAGAATCTACGCATTTTCTGGAACGAGTGGGCAGCAGGGGCTTGACAACAAAATTTACGCAATTTTCAGGAGGAATAGGTCGAGCTGCATGGAGGGTCAACAAGCAAAAATTGCGCAATTTTTTGGAGGAATTGGCCGAGAGCATGGTAGCCAAAACTGCACAATTCTTGGAGCGAAATGGCAGCTGACTGCTGGGTCATTGGTAGCAGAAACTGCGCAATTCCCAAGGGGAATAGGAAGTTAGCTGCCGGGAGACTGGTAGCAGAAATTGAGCAATTCCTGGAGGGAATTGGTAGTCTGTTGCTAGAAGATGTTGGTGAGAGAAAATGCACTGAAGCTGGGAGGTCGGCCTGCTGATCATCTCTGTGCAATTTCTGAGTTGAGCGGACTGTTGGGTAGCAGAGGGTCTGCTCATGAAAACTGTGCAATTTTCTAGATGAGTAGTTGGTCGACTATCGGGAGGACTGACTGGAAAAAATGCGCAATTTTATGAGGGATACAAGGATGGGAACTGGGTGTTTGTCTGACCTATCTGCGCAATTTCTTTAGTCAGCAAAACAGACAAGGGCAACAGCCTCTGTGCAATTTTTGAGGGGAGCGAGTCCTGGGGTGGTTGCCGGGTCCGACTCTCTAGGTGGTTAGCATGAAGTTTGAGTGAATTTCTTGCAAGCAGTGCAGCTTGAAAAGACTAGCTTGGTGCATCTACGTTATTTTGGGTGACAGTCGATCGAGTTGATGTCGGGGTGATGGTCTGACTATCAGAGGGGAGTCTGGTCGTCAGAACTTTAGCAAAATGACTAAGTGTGTGAACGAGTGAAAGATGCAAATGTGATCTTACAAACACACACCCTCACGACTTGACGACGAGATGACTCAAACCAACCAGACACACATGTTCAACATGAATGACTGATGGTGCAAGCGACAGCACGGCACTCGTGATTGATTTTGATCAATTGTGATGATGCTTGCGCGACAGTGAACGTGACTCTGTGTGTGATTGCAACATATGTTTTCATAGCAAATATAACATGTACACATGAAGTGAAGACCTCGAGCATGACCAGAACATGGTCGCAAGCAAGACATTGACATCACATGCAAAAGCTTGGGTGTAATGAACAAGCAAGTTGGGTGCGAAGGCTCACATGAGCTGACAGAGTGAACCCGAGTGTATGCAACCATCAAGTGAAACTCTCAAGGGAGGCTTCGAATTTGGGTGCAGGCCAAAATTTTGAAGGGTGGTTGTAGCCGCTACAACATAATGATAAATTAGATTTAACAACATTAGAGTCTCTCTTTCTCTCTCCTCTCTCTCTCTCTCTATATATATATATGAGTTAATATAGAGAATAAGGCTTTTTAAAAATAAAAAAAACATTAATTTCTTTATGCAAACCGACCTTATGAATTATTAGTTGTAAGTCTAGCTAAGAGTTATTTACTACAAATTATTTATATATGCTTGAAAGTATATACTTAATTATTTTGTTCTAGTATCAAAAGAAAGGAATAAACATTTAATCTTCTGTAACATGAATATTTATCTTACTAACTATATATTAGGGCAAAAAGAAATATGAAGTAACAATACAAGAATAAGAACCAAAGTTTATTTAATAAGGCAATAGTGCGAACGAGGGTTAATTAGTTTAACTCTCTTATTAAACACATTTTACAATGGATATGAGGTTAGTATCCGGATATTGTAAGAAACTAATTACTTATAGTATGAGAAGGAAAAAAGAGAAAACGTATGGTCATAAATAGTATGTCCATCTGATTAATATTACATTACATTCGACTTCCCATGAAAGAGACTATAGAAGTTTGGGTAATAGTAGATCAGAAAAAGGAGCCTACGCTAATAAACATTATTACTACCCAGACACAATGAAACGAAAATTGAATTCAAGAAATAATTCAGAACGTATATCCATAAACAAGAGGCCGAAGCCATAATATTCAATAAAGGAAAGAAAGTTTCATCAAAGTCGTAACTGGAAATCCAACCCTTGTAGGGTAAATACAACAAAATTGATAAGTTTATGAAAGCCTTGGTTAGGGTTTGAAGATGAGAAATGTCAAGAAATGGCTAAGCCTTAGCTTAAGCATCCAAAGGAACGAATAGGAAATCACCCTGTAACATAACGGTGCTAGAATCAAAGTGTTGAAAAATGAAAATTTAAGATTCTCAGAAAGATATGTGTCTTGTGTCATTGATCCGAATCGGATCATTATATTATTTTTCATCCATTTCGATGCATTCAGAGCAGAAAAACCGAAGGAATAAACTTATGGGGCCATTTTTTTCGTTGGGGCCCAATTTAGAGAAACGGGGTCTAAAACATTCAAAGAGTGTTTTGACACATCAAATGATGTTTTTTGGGGGCAAAACTTTGTTGCATTAGTGCCGCACCTTTTCATGCTATTCTAAACATAGATACCTTTCCAACGACACAAGAATCATGCCAATAAGAGTTTGTATGCGAAAGTTATGCCACTCAAAAGTTCACCTTCATGTTTTCACCACCATGGTTCGATAAGATGTCACGTCACCCCACATTATTCATGGAAAATTTGCTAACCACTTGTTTTTAATGTAAAAGACTCTAGAAGAGTCTATATTGTAACTTTGGTTAAGAGTTGATGTCGTTAAACTTAACCACTAGTATGCTATCGGGCTATGTTATAACCATAGCACTAAGAGGAAGAGGCATTCCATTCTTTCGAGAGCATTTTGTTCCATCGCTGAAAAAATATATCTAAGAGAAGTATGAGACAGAACACAGAGAGGATCTGTGCAGTGTAGCAGCCCACACACCACAAAGCTTACTTATTTGTACCTGCAGCGAATAACCGTGTATTAATCCATAATGAGTGTATGGTATGCGTTTGGAGACTTTGATATAGTTGATATGGACTATTCATCGTAATTTGGATATTTTAATTAATAAAGTAATGCGTGTGTAACAAGCTTGATACATAAAAAAGGGGCTCATTGATAATGAGCAATATAAAGTAGAGTGTAGAACAAATTTTAATACCCGTCGATAGGTATATAGACTCAAAATGGTAAACCGTTAAAGCCATTAGTGAAGGCCTATGTACATGCAAATTACAATAATTCATATTAGCAATGTTACAGATCAAGGATTTTCTTTTTGGTATGAAAATTCTCAGAAGGGGTTAGCACATTTAGAATCTACAACTAACCCAGCTCCGACAGTAATGATCCCTCGAGACGATTTCTATTTAATTCCAAAATTTTCAACTCACTGCACCTACCTATCTCTAGAGAAATTGCTATGGACAAGCAATTCTCACCCAAAAGAACCAACTTCAAATTCTTTAAAAATAGAAGAAAAGAAGTTATGTGCCTATGATATGGTCTCTTGTGAAACCAAGAACATTGATACTACCACATTGTCCCAATTTTGGTGGTATTTCTCCACTAATATTGTTCTAGGACAAGTCGAGTTTGATAAGTTTGGTACATTGTCCTAGTTGTTTCACAATATTTCCCTCTTGATTATTATTACTGGCATTGAAGTGGACTAAATTGCGAAGGTTGCCCAAGCCTTCTCGATATTGCCTAGACAACTTATTGTTTTGGAGATAAAGATCCATGAGGTCTCGACAATTGCATGAAATTATATTAGGTCATATGAACAATTAACTAAATAACTATAGCATATTTTTTTTCTTTTTTATTATAACTGACATTGCTTTTCTATTTTGGGAATATTTTATTTTATTTTAAGAGAAACATACATACTTACACATAACCTTCACACTTGGTTGTAGAATGAGCCTATCGACTCAATGAACACTGCACGATAACAATTATGTTAATGCTTAATGTTTAATTATGCACTCTTTCATTTGTGGACCTAGATTCAAGCAATAATATCAACATCAAGAACACTCTCAACTTCAAAGCAAATGATTGAGAGAGTACGACAAAATTTGATCACCGTGAAGATCGTGGAAAATGGCGAGGTTGACAACTTGACCTCAGTGTGACAAGGGATGAATATTACGAGACTTGTGGTACAACTAAAGGGGATACGATCACAACAAGTTGAACATCCTTTGGATCAGGGATTTATGTTATGATGTGAAGAAAAGCAACAATCAATGTATCAACGCACATTGGAATGTTATCCTTACAATATTTTTCCATGTTATACTTACAGTATTGTTTATTTGTTAGGCATTCTGTTATAAAAACTACATAAAAATTTTAATTTAACGCAAAAAAATGTTAAATATACGTATACATAGGGATTTCTTGATATGTGTGTACACTATTTATACCATCATTTTGTCAAATATTTTAAAACAAAAATCAAAGGAAAAAGTCATGTATTCTTACTATATAAACAAAATATTGAATTGTTCATTTCGGGCTCTAACTTGAACTTCTTTTTAGCCAAAGCTCCAAGGTAGATTTCTTTGTTTCTTCTTTTCTTCTTTATAGAAGATTCTACCATCTTAAATGTAATAAACATCAAATGGCACAGGGAATATATGGTCGTCTACTATAAGGATTGCCTTGTAGAAAAAAAAATTAGCAAGAACTAACATGACTACCTAGACATTGCAACGACCTCTTAGACCCATTATTCCACTTCCTTCCTTCCCCTCCTCTAATTCTTGTCCATGATTAGCCACTCCTGTACACAACTAGGAGTAACTAAGTATTTCGACCAATGTTGCGCTTTGTTGGCTCTTAGGGGTAACATCCATTTCTCATAAAGAAGGATATTAAATAATAAGTGGTTTCAATGGCTCATAATTTAGTGATAATACAATATTCAATGAATGATGTATGTAATGTGTATCCCCTTTTATTATTAATAATAATGTTGATTGAATATGTATTTTGTTTTTAAAATTACAACTTAGAAAGGGATAAAATAGGTGCATCTTCATTGGTTATTAAAAATGTTGAACAATATTATGGACGCAGGTTTGTTTTGTCACAACCTTCATTTCTGACCACATGTTTAGATTAATGCCAATAAGAAATCATACCACCTTCTCTTAGATATTTTGAGATACTCATTTAATTATGTGGCTTGAGTTTCCTTACACTTAAGTCATGAGATTTGGAAATTGTACATTTCAAATTATATAAATCATTTATGTTTCCTGCATCTTTAACAGTTCAACAAGCCTTTAAAATGGGTTATAGGCTTGTAGTTGCCATTGAAAGCACTTGAATATATAATTTCTTAGGTTGTTCTATCAGCCAAGGGTTTACTAAATTGTTGCTATTTGTGCTTAACTGTCGTACGATAAATGCTCTAGAGCCTTTCCCAGTTTGACGTATACTTTTTTCTTATTTTTCTGATTTTAAAAACACGAAATACTTAGTTATAGCCATAATTACGCCAATCTTAATCGTTCTCTTTGAAATCTTATAAAAAAAACATAATTAATTTGAAACTTTCTAATTATTGTGTTTTGACCAATTTTTCTGATTGTCGTGTTTTTCCATGTGTTAAAAAATTGTTGGACGAAGGAGGACGAAATTGAGCCTCTACTATTGATTGAATCTACCCAACCAAAGCCATCAAAAGAACACCTTCGTTGTAATTAAGAATGACACTTTTATAGGCTTCTCCACTCATATACATTCAACATATATACATGTTACTAGCTAATTGTAATGGAACCAACTAACTTGAAAACAACATCCAACCAAACCTAAATTAAGAATAACACTTTTATAGACTTCTCCATTCACATACATTCAACATATATACATGTTACTAACTAATTGTAATGATTTCTTGACAAATAGTTTAGCTTATGTGCTCTACTTCATCTTCCTTATGCAACTTCATATGACAGACCTTTGTTTGTGCATCATTCTTTCTTACATAATTTTTTTGGCATGCAATTTTTATCTACCACTCTCATTTTGTGTTTGAACCACTATCTTGCACACCCAAACTTTCACATTTATTCCGCATGCTAATTTTATTAGTATACCTATTTTTTACGCATCTTAAAGCTTATCTTTCAATCAAGAGTAAATGCCAAAACACAAGTGAATAACTTTTTAAAACTTTACTAAAACAATGTACCTTATTAATCTCTGCCTTGGAGTATTAGCGATAGATAGAGCGTTGGCGGGGTATTAATATTTTGTTTGACCAAAAATATTTGTTGACATCACAACTTTAACCAAAATTTTAATATAGAAAATAATATAAAATTTATTATGTAATTTTTTATTAGTCAATAAGGTTTGGAGTCTTATTGGAAGACTCACACGTCCTAATGCAATTTACTTTACAATATATTTAAGTTTGCATTCATGCAGGTAATTGCAAACTTTGGATATCTATATTTTACTTTTCTATATCTTAAGTTTGCGTCCAGGCATCTAAATGAAAACTTTGCATATCTTGATTTTGGTTGGCTAACAGGTATTGCAAACTTTGGATAAAACATCTAAATTGTTTTATACAAATTCAAAAAATAACAAAGTTAGAATAATACATAAAATACATAATAATTTCTTAAATGTTAAATTGAGTAAGTTAAAAAAAACCACAATACAAAAAAATACATAATAATTTCTTAAATGTTATTGGCATTTTCACTTTCACTTCCATGTTATTGTTAGGCATCGCTTCCACAATGTTGAAAGCTAGTTAGCTGTCTGTTTTGCTTCCCTGTTCTTGTTGGCACACTTCCAGAATGTTCGAAGCTAGCTAGCTGTCTGTTTTATCACCGGATTGTTTTTGGCACCTGGCTCGCATTATTGATGCCACTAAAACTCTAAACATAATCTTAGAAGCTAGCTAACTAGCTGTTTGTTTTAACGCCGGATTGTTTTTGGCACCTGGCTCGCATTATTGATGCCATTAAAACTCTAATCCTTTCTTCTTGTAAACATGGTCTCAAGCTTCCCATTTAGACGGGGCTTTGCATACTGAAGGTATGCCGCTGCGCAAACTGAAGGTAAGCCGCTGCTGCAGACTAAAGATATGCTTTTACATATATCTTCCTATTTAGATGTTGTTAGATCAGTTTGCTGCTGCAAACAAACTGAAGGTATGCATTTACATATACTCAGTTTTCTTTTACATATATCTTCTCAATTAAAGGTGGTTGGATTACTTTGCTATTGTTGCAAACTGAACATATATGCTCTTACATATTGGATAATTTACTGGATCTCTAAATGAATTAACAACAACAGCAATAGGTTGAGGACAAAGGTATACATATAGAGATATTTTCCAGATTTTAAAATGATGAATTGATAGTTTATGGCCTAATACAGATGCCTAGAGATGCCTTCATCTAAAATTCTCTTTCAACGACTATTACACAGAAATATCTAACCTAACAGGGAGGTTTTCAATGGGAGGTTTTCGATGATGTTATGTACTGTTGTTACATAGAAATACTTCAAAAAGAGGGGCGTTGTTGATGATGCCATGTCCCAGAAATCGACAACCATATCCTTTAAGAGGTTGTCAATACAGGCTCCTATTTTAATAGCTTCCAAAATGAGGCAATGACATCAGTAGGATCCTTCTAAAAGAGGCGTTTCCATAAAATTTCAATTACTTTTTATCTTTCACACAAAATTCATGAATAATATATGTTATATAACAAATATGGATGAAATGGGGAGACAGATTTAACCTGAAGGAGAGATTTAAATTCATGAATAATATATGTTATATAACAAATATGGATGAAATGGGGAGACAGATTTAACCTGAAGGAGAGATTTAACCGGAAGGTGCCTGGCTCTGTAGTAGGGGGCGTCTCCAACCAGAATTTGTACATAGCATTAAGATTTTACAATAGTAATAGTAAGCACTAATGCTTTGTGAGCCGAAATACCTGACTCAGAAGAGAAAGGTAGGGTGTAAAATTTAAATCCATGGTTCTAATTCAAATTCTATTGTTTGCTACTATTGAAGTTTTCTATGACTTTATCCATTGTCCATGAATTTATCAGGTGATTGAAATTGCTGCTACTAAAGTTGTGTATGACTTTATTTGGTGAAGTCTTGCACACGGCTTGCTCAAATTGCCTTATCAAAATTTTTAGAAACAAAGTAAAATAAATCACTACTCAAATTATATCTTGATCAGAGAAAAATAAATATATATATTATATATATATTATTGATCAGAGTTAAAAATAATAAATTATATATATTATATATAATATATATATATATATATATATATATTAATTAGAAGCACAGTAAAATAAAGTGAATTAAGATGGCTATTTAGCTGAATAAGTTTAGAAAAGAGTTTACATGCCCTTCCGTCAAGTTGTCTTGGTAATTTCCCTAATTGCTATTTTCTCTTCATCCGGCATAGATGCTAATCCCCATCCTCATCCCAATGACGAATAGATATGGATGGCGTTTTGGATGGGGTTTGCCTGATGAGTTTTATGTCCGTCTGTAATCATAACCCTCCTCAACTGGGCAACCCTCTTCAACTAAGCAAACAATAGGTCTGGTTCTATCAACTATTGATAAAAATAAAGTTTAAAAATAGCTTCTATTTTGCAATAAATAAGTGCCCTTTATAGAAGTGACATTTAGACTTTGTGCGCAGAGCCTAAGTCAACCGACTAGTTCTAACACACTCCTTTATTTCCAGCCATCATAGACAACTTACGCTTATTGCAGGGAAGAAGCAGGAAGAATTCAATGCATTTCGGAGGGCTCGAGAATGATTATGATTATGTATAGGGTATCTCTAGAAGAGACAATGAATGAAAAGAGAGCTCCCAGGATTCAAATCACAGGTTTTGAGTTTCCCTCTGTCTCTGGTTTGCAGCACCTTTTTCTTCAACGACAGTTAGAAATTTTCAAGCCTAAAGGCAAAGGCTTCACACATGGCTTGTGAAAACAAGCCTCGTACGAGAACATTTGCTTCACACATGACTTGTGAAAATAAGCCTCATACGAGAAAATGTTGCTAGGATCAATTTCACTTTGGTAGCAGTGGACATGCTCAGCCTGTAAACCTGCTTTCAATTTTGAAAGCACCCACCACAAATTTGAAAGCACGTCGCTGTAGGCATGTACCCACCAACGGGAAGAAAGAGAAATGTGATGTTGTTTTCCCAATATCATAAGAATTAATCACCATCTTGAGCCACTAAATCATCTTTGACAGACTAGACTTGAACCTGTAATATGTAATCCTACAACGCCTAATGCAATGTGTTGGTGGAGCTGTGTAAGATTTTGAGAAACAGTGATCTAGATTTACAAAACAATAAACAAGCTTGCAAGAGAAGGAAGGAAGCAAGCAAGAATTGAAAAAAGAATGAAAATCCGTCTATTCTACAATATTGGTTTACAATATATAGATAAAAGCAACTAAGTTAAGCTTAGTTGTGTATGCAATAACTAAAGCTAACTAAAGCTTGTACATGCAAGCAATAAGTTAACTGAGCTAATCTAGATGCATGTACACTTAACACAGTTAGTCTAAGTGCATGTACACCAACAAGCTGCTACAATGGCCTGATGCATTGGTGGAGCCGCATCAGTGCAATCATAACCCCTTTACTTTCAGTGAATACTTAGGGAAATAACTCTGTTGTTCAGGGGTTCGGGGGATCATGGAATGAGAGATACGTGGTTCAGGGACTCATGGCTTGAGATATATGTGGCTATATGTGGCTATACTACATGCCATTTTGTAGATTGTAATTGTTTTTTAATTAAATACAAAACTTGAAATGATTCCTTTAATTTTTTTTTAATTTGCAACTGCCGCACACCCTGCAACATATTAAATGTCACACGCATGTATTACATGTATCCCTTGTCATGACATTCTTGATAGCTCGTAGTAGTGATTCCTCCATCTATGTATGGTTATTAATCTCCTTGTATCTTGTTCTTTCTCACATTATTTGGAAGTGAAATCACCCTTTAGTCCTATTGTTCGTGCATATAAAATGTAGGCTGTGAGGTCTATGTTTGTGCTATTTCTATTTCTATTTGTGATACAGGTTTATACAGAATCATATTACATAAGTGTGTTTCACATGCTAAACCACGAAACTAAGGTCTCAATCTTTTCTCCTAGCTTTTAATGTGAAAAAACCAGGAACAGGTAAGAAAGAAGAAAGAAAATAAAATGTTTCCATTAAGTGGAGTGGTAAATTGGAAAGTGTGATTCCATAGCCTTCACCGTCTCCCCAAGCCGGCGAGCAGTAGAGAAGGTGACAAATTCTCCAAAGAGGTTTTTCGTTGGCTAATTGCATGTTATGGGTGAGGCTCTTTCGAAAGGTAGTACCCATTAGTGTTATAGGAAGGGCTTCCTCTGTGGCGGTTGCGGTCTACCCTCTCAGTAGGCTTGCTAGGAATTCGACACGAACTATCCTGAGCTTACTTGCGTTTCATGTGACACTCCAGCGACTCCTCCAAATCCATTGTTGTGGCTTAACAGATCAATAACAGCTCTCATTTATTTTGATATTTATTTATTGCATACCAGGTAGGTACTCTACTTCCATCCATGATCACTAGCTTGCGAGTTGCTCTACTTCCATCCATGATCATTGGCTCGCCAGTCGCACTACTCTAACTGGGGTCACCACTTTTAGTGAAATAGAGGCCCCAACTGCCAGGTCGGCTGGCCTGGATCAATTGCAGGCAACTAAGGGATTAAGCCCCTCTATAGAAAAGACACTCACAGCGACCGTTCCTGTTCTACGAATGTCCACTTAATATATTGACTCCAAAGCTTAATGAACATAATCACAAGAATAAACTGCCATCAGCTTCAATATATTGAAAATGTGTTTAATATTTTAATTTCAACATGTGTCATATAGACCCAGCTATGTTCGCACCCTAGCCCCAAGGGCCAATGCCAAGTAATACGACCAAGAAGAAAACATTTCAGAGTGACAACCATGTATGGCTAGCTTTGAGAGGAAGTACGTGATTATTAATTTAAAAATATAAGCCACTCATTTATCTATTGAGCCATGCGATAGGTAGTCCTGTCGATGAGTGATTATAACAAAAATGAATATCAACTTGGTCTAGAAATGGTAGTGGATTGGTTGTATCTATGCCATGGAGCAATTAGCCAGAGCTAACAGTGTGCCGGTGTAGGTGTTTCTGGTGTTACTGCATCTCATTAGAAGCGTATATTGGTTTTGTCTGCACCATTAACGGATGAAGAGATTGAAGACATGGAAAATTCTTTAGAATAGGTAAGACAACAAAGTACAAATCCCAGGTGATACAAATGGGTAAAACAACTAGAAAACAACCAGGTATGAATTCCTACCATAAAACAACCCAGTACGAATTCCAATACCAATTGGGAAAAACAACCAAGTATGAATTCCAGAGAGCAAGAACTAGAAAAAACCAGGTATGAATTCCAAAGACCAGGACATATATGAACTGTTATCGCTAAAATAATCCCATGTATATAAACATCTTGAATTTTTTTTATTATAAAACTTGGTACCAAATCCAGATACCATAGTACATTAATACGAAATTTTAATTAAAAAGATTCATTCAAATTACAAATGAACAAAATTTATTCAAAGTACAAATCAACTAAATTCATTAAAACTTCCTCAGTTTCTTGTCAAACTGGTTCAGTCCCCGGTCAAATCAACAGTTAATGAAATTCATTAAAACATCCTTAGTTTCCTGTCAAACCTGCTTAGTCCCTTGTCCTGTCAAACTTGTTCAGTCCCCCCTCAAATCAGCAGGGACTGCAGCTGCTTGCCGCACTTGTTTAACAACCATACACGAGTTTTTAGAAACATGAAATGAAGTATTCACCACTTGAGAACATCACAAGCCTTTACAATACCACGTTATGTTCAAAACTCAGAACGTTCCCACATCATTACGAGCACTGAAAATCCTTATCATGCCCATGTTGAAAAGTCGAGGCACCTCCACATCAATTTTGTTTCACACATGGATGGTCCCATGTCATACAAGTTTTACCAACCTTCCATTAAACATTGATTAGACTGGTTATATTGTGCAGCAGAAGGGAAATGTGTAAAACAGAAATAATTCAAGGTTGGTAGTCAATAAATTATTTCAATATAAATAATTAATAAAATATTTTAATATTTACTTGAGG
>APFE030591770.1:139672-168331 GCA_000404065.3 Pinus taeda | reverse complement strand
TTTTTATTAAATCAAGAGGCTCATTTAGATGTCTAATTTCATTTAGATGTGTAATTTCTTGCATACTCAAAATTCTAGATGTGTACTTTTTATAAAAAATAAAATATTCTCTATCTAAAAATAATGTCTACTATTATAAAAACAAAAATAAAAGCATTATAAAACATTAATAATCTTACTCTCACTCTACTTTGTTGGATTAGTTCTTAATATTACAACATGATATGAATATCTGATAAAAATATTTCACTTTCACTATTAAAATTTTATATTAAGCTTAAAGAGATAAAGTAATTACAAAAAAAGACGTTACATTTGCCTTATAAAGTAATTAAAAATAAAAGTATATGATATGAATATAGGATAAAAATATTCCACCTTCACTATTAGATTTTTATATCAACTTTAAAGAGATAAAATAATTAAAAAAAATGCTATATTTGCCCTATAAAGTAATTACAAAAAATGTTATATTTTCCTTTTAAAATATATTTTATATTTGCCCTATAAAATAATTAAAAGTTAAAGTATAATAATTCCCTTATTTCATAATAAATGTATAATAATTCCCTTATTTCATAATGGGGGGTTTAAAGTAGAAGTATAATAATCCCATTATTATGGGGAGTTGTGAAGACTTGATTTTTTTAAATATCCTAGAAATAGGAATATGCATCAAACAAAAGAAATAAAATATAACAGAGAAGATATCTACTATCAGAGTGTTTACACTTTAATAAGGTTTGGACATAATGAATTTATAAACAAATATAATATGGAAATTGTGATTATAATTCAAAACTACATAGGCAATTTCGATGGTAGCAAAGTAAAGTTTAATAATAGTCAAACTAAATATAATTAGGGAAGGGGTTTCAATAATTAAGTTTCATAACCATGTAATTATTTAATTATATGTTAAATTAAAATATTTCAATATCATTGAGAAAGAATTTTTGTTTTAAAATCTAGTAATGAATTTGTTAGCTCATCATTGGCAAATTTAAATTGTAGTTTTTATTAATCCAAGCGTCCCTTCCAATACTAATCTATCTCTAAGACAAATTATATACCATTTTATCCAATCAAAAAACTTGCAATTTAAAGATGAAAAATTATATAGTCTTTTTATTGAACATAATCTATATATATTTTTAACTTTACACTTTAAAACTGTGTTCGCACATATCAAAAATTTTGATAAATAAATAGTGAAAATAAAAATATTTCAATATCAATAAATGAAAATAAAAATAAATCAATATCAATAGTAAAAACATTTCAATGATATATTGAATTTCAATGATATATTATTCAATACAAAAAATGTGTAATTTCAATAAATTTGTTATTTAATATAACAAAAATGTATCATCTACCACCTTTATTGTACTGGCGTCCACAGTATAGGGCTCCCTAAAAAGCTATTGTCTGAGAAGCTGAAGAGAGATAAAAACTCCTACCATGGCTGCTGCAACAATTTCAACTTCTGAAATATAATAAGAAACCTTAGCCATGGCGGTAGCAACATCATTTGCTGTAAAAACATAACAATGCTACTCCTTTCCCCATTTCAGTGGACGGATTTCGTTTGCACCACAGAATCCACAATCTTATTTCACAAGGAAATCGAAGGTAAAGTTTTCCTCTAGCTTTCTCGACAGTGGGAGCCCTTGGAGTGCTCTGGTCGATTATCAATTACAGCCCAATAATAGACATCGAATTAATATCAGCTTACCACGACCTAGTAGTACCCGTGTGGTAATATTAGCGATTCATCGCGACAAATATTTTTCCATTGTGCTCTATTAATTCATTGATTATGAGGACTGAATCTTGGCATTGGTTTGGTAGGAGGCGAGATTGTTTGGGTCTACAGTCTTCTAGGCATCGAAGCTCAAGGTCCTATTTCTTGGAGCACAAGAAGAGAATCATCTGGGGCATTTTCCGAGGATTTATACGCTCACACACAGCGACATCACGACCAAGTTAATGTTGGCTATTTCTCAAACAATCAATAAAGATCAGGTCGACCTGTGTTCTATTTTGCTGAATCTTTTGAAAGTAGGATTTCTATGGATTAAAAGTTTAAACCCTGTGAGTTCTTTATATATGTGCACAAAATAGGATTTTATGGCTCATAAGTTTAAAGCCTGTGAGTTCTTTATATATGTGCACAAAATACCATTTTTATGGCTCAGAAGTTTAAAGCCTGTTATTTCTTTATATATGTGCACAAAAGAGGATTTTTATGACTCAGAAGTTTAAAGCCCGTTGGTTCTTTATATATGTGCACAGTTGCAGGGATGGTATAACAGGTTACAGAGAGACAAAGTTCTTGCGCAGTGGAAGAAATGTCAGCAAAAAATGTCTTTGCAGGTTCACTGTCATATAAGCAGAGGGCATTGGCTCCTGAGCGCCATTGCCAGACTTAGATTTTACATCTTTCGCAAGGAACTGCCTATGGTATGCCTCTTATTTCCCTTCATTTCTTTGTTTTTAAAAAAGATTTCAAGGTATATTTGCAATAAATTTGATTAGATTGTTGTATTTTGTTGGGTTTAATGAACAAATTCATGAATTCATAGGTGCTGGAGGCATTCAGACATGGGGATTGGGCTTTGTTTGAGAAGCACCTAGAGTTGGAGACTGCATTGGTTTGGGTATATTTTCATTCCAATGTCAAACGATTCAAACGCGTGGAATGATGGGGTTCTTTGGGTGAGGCATGTAAGGTAAGCGAATTGATATTTCGTGTTTTACCCTCTTGAGTTGTCTTCTTTCCCATATCATAGGATAATGTTCAAGTAGTTTGGTTTTGAAAATAGTTTGCTTTGGAACATTATTTAATTTTGCATTGTTACGAGAATTTTGTTTGTATTATTAGTCTGTGTCGTCCTAGCATGGACTATAGTAATCCAAAATGAAGAAGATAACATTATTTGAGTTGTTTTTAGTTTGGGGTCATTAGCTATAAACAAAGTTGCATCTTAATTTATCGTGTTATTTGGCCTCTTCTCAAGGGCCGAAGCTAAAACAATAGGTTATATTTTTGTTTGTTTGATATTTTCAAACTTGTAAATCCTACAACCTAAACTAATGTTAGCATTATGAGAGGAAATTAAATGTTAGCTCAGCTCTCAGGAACATGCTGGTATATATGAACATATAAGCATCCGCAGGTTCCTGGCTACACTTGGCTACACCACATGGCGATTTCACCGTACATCTATATTGCATGTGAGCTGCTGCTTCTGCTATATTGCATATGAGTGCTGCTGCCTTCAAATCCAGATATGAGGGCCTCAAGAATACAAACAATACAGGCAGCAGTAGCAGTTTGATCATTTGGCTTGCCATGATTTTAAGAGCAACAATATACACTAGCAACACAAGTAGCAGAGGAAGCACCAACACTTGAGTAAGCACCACTAGCATAAGTAGTAGAGGAAGCACCACCATGGCTACCTGTCGCCTATGCTGCCATCTGCGTGAATGGCTCTGCACCGGGAGCCACCACTGTGTGAATGGCTCTACGCCAAGAGCCACCATTATGTGATGTGGTATGCGAGCTCTAAATAACTTCCTGTTATGAGCTTATACTTGACTATGTCCTTCAACCTCAAAAAACTAGAATGTGGCTGTTACAGCTTGGGTTCCAAGAGAGTCGGCTACCAAGTTCTTTCTCCTTAATTTTTCTTAGATGATCTGTCAATTGCAGCGGCTGCCTTTTTCTTCCAAGAAAGGTAACGATTAGATAGACAAGGGTTTTTGTGCCTTAATTGTTTCAGAGCGAGAAACCCTCTCCTTATGGAGTATAAGGCCCCGATCTGATCCTATATACAGATTTCAACTGGCCTCTGTGAACCCAAAATAAGTATTCTCTACCATAGAAGTTGACAGGTGCTAGTCCGCAATCCCAAACAGTCTTAGGGAGGAATTAGGGTGACGTGATGCCCTAAACAACCTTAGGAAGAGGAAACCAGCCACCGAACGTAGCTTAGAATGCCCTTTCTGCCCCGTTGAGGTTTCATTGCTCCAAACTGAACTCCTGAACCTCTAGCGAATTGACTTTTGGACTCGGTTAGAGCACCACTTGGCTCAGGTGGACTTTGTTGCATGTCCATCACGTTGGTAGCCACAGGGTTCCACAGGTAGCCTTCTTTGTTTGGGTAGAGAGAATCCTCGGTGGCTACAGAGAAGAGATGACCTTCACTACCTAGAAACTGAAGAGATGACCTTCACTGCCTAGAAACTGAACTCATTGAGCTAGTAAAAACCATAGAGAGCTGCTTGGCTAGAACAGATCCAAATTGCTTTAAGAGAATATGTTCTTACAGAACAAAGAGGAAAAGAGTGACTTCAAACGGGCAAGGATGCTACCTTGGATGCGTGGGGAAGGAACGTTTGTGCCTACCTGCATAATACATGAAGGCACTCATGTTGGTTCAGACAAACACCTTGATGCAGGGCTACTGTAAAATCACGCCCAACTTGCCTCTCAGAGGAACAATCACCTAACATCACACCCAACTTGCCTCTCAGGGGAACAATCACTGCCTCAGGGGATCTGGTTCCCCTCTCTTAAATTGTCAGATTAGTCACTACTCGCCCCAACTCAAAAGCCTTCTCGCCTCACTGCGACCTGTTGGATGCCATGGAAGCTCTCCGGAAAGCCGTCTTTAGAAGTTGGCTAGGATGGCTCGAATAAACCCGGGTTGGGAGATGAAATGAAATGGACCTGGACTTGGACCTGCTTGCTGCTTTGATGTTGCGACTTGAAGAGAGGTGGAGCCATGAAAAGATATGGCTATGGCATGAATGATAGGAAATAAAACTTAGAACCTTATTCAATGACATTTGCCAAAAATGCATGTGGAAATATTTTCGTAGATTGAATGCACTTCTTTAGTAATTGTCTTCTTTTATAAAATTCTAGGTTATCTTTTCAATTACATGCTCTACATGCTCTTGACATGATTCAGGGGATATCATGAATGCGAATCTTTCCAAATCGCGCAATCGCTTAACTGCGAATCCAGAAAATCTTGGTTGTTGAATTCAGTTCTGCACAGCTCAATAAGAACTAAGGGCCCTTAGTTTGGTAAAGTAATCCCTCAGAGCAAGCAAGCATTGAGCTGGTTGACCGGTTGTAAGGATACGTTGCATCTACTGCAGAGCTTGTTGATGGAGATTGTCTGACTCGTATGGAAAGGTCTCAAGGATCCCAAGCTTTCCAATTGCCATTGTGATCCTTTATTTAGTTAGAATTATCTTTATACATCAGAATCTTGCTAGGAGCATTAGTGTTTATGTCTCATGGCATATATGTCCACACCCACCCTCCTCGATGGTCATATGTCGTTAACTTTGGTACTCTTATTTTATTTACAAGCTTAATAGACCACCTATAGCTTACCTAGTCTTCCACAATATCCTCATCACCTGATGAGGCAGGGTGCCCATGTGACACATCAAGGTACCTTGGTAAATGTTCAAAAACATCGATTTGTTTCCTGGTGATCTACGGTGCAACTACATTAGCAACCCTAATTCATTGCATTGCCCTAATTTCTCCTCACATTTCGCCATTCTTCCACTGCGTTCGAGGTGAGGACTTGCAGAGGTAATCTGCCTGGTTTTCATATACATGCCACTGCATCTCTATATTGGTCATTCTTCATCACTGATAGTATCATTTCCTCTTTGCTCATTGCATATCTGGCTACAATTTCACTTAGTTTTTCATAGCAGGTTCAATCGCGACATAAGGTTGAGAAAGGTAACAATTACAAGTATCGCCTTTAACAACTTTAGGGTTTTATATTAATTAATTTACATTTTTTTTGCATTATGGTTTCCAACAAAACAATTTATTTGGGTCCATAATTGGTAAGAGGAGGTGGCTACCGGTCCATGTTGGGGTGGCCTCATCTCCGGTGTTTACAAATGGGTTTTGATTTCTTTATGCCAAATATACAAGTACCAACTGTATATTTTGGTTTGGTGGTTTTTGTATAACTACATAATTTTCTGTACAAGGTTTTCATACTAACTGATTTCTCGTCTTGTTCTGGGCATATCCGAAGATGGTGCCAAGCTCTATCTCTGTTTCCTGCATTTTCTCATAGGTAACATGGCTGGCATCCCTATTTTAGCCTCTTAATGGTTTCTCATTTTCTAGTCTTTATCTTCATTCAAGGATTTGATTCTTACTGCGTTTTCTTTTTCTTTTCATGTATACTCTTGGATGCACGTATCCATCTCTCACTTGTGTAAGATTTGAGTACGATGTGACCAAGGTTTCTTTCTCTGATTACTTATGGGTCAACCTGAATTCTTCTCAAGGTCGGTGGAATTTCTTCATCTCGTTGGAGTTTTGGGACCACAATTTCCATAAAAAAAATGTTTTCTTACCTATGCTACCGACAATAGGGTTCAACATTTCCATTGAAAACCCTCAAGGCTAGATGCATTTGTGCCTGTACTATGGGAATCTTCCTAATGTATACTTGTCTATGATACTTTGCATGGTAGTTTATAACTAGCCTTTCTTGTACTTTGGCCCTACATCTACCATGATTGACCCTATTTTAATTTTTGTACTGAGTTTATCTAATTTATTTATTTTGTTGGAGAAGGAGTGCACGTCCTTGGCTTATGTTAACTTGACAAACATAGTTAAAATACATTCAATTATTATGATGTTGTTAATGGGACTATGTTGATATCACGATGAGGGACCTCCTTAGTGCTTTGTTTTTATTTGTATAACGAAGATATTATTTCTGCTTTTATATATGGTTTTGTGATACACAATTATTTCTATGGAAATAAATAGTACTGTGGGAAAAAGTTATTTCTTTACTGAAATGTTGCGTCTGTCAAGATTTAATGATTCCAGAATAGTTTATTGTTTATTACCTATTGGATCGATATTATTCTTCTACTTCCGATTCAACACATGCACCATTGGTTTCTCCTTTTTCCTGAATTATAAAAGAAAACCCAAGGAAATTATATGTGGAGTATTTTTCATTCTTTTGATCATGATGAAATGTTGAGGTTAGTACCATCCCTTTAGATGTTAACCTACCACATCTATCTACTAGTGTAGTTTATAATTCATATTTTCAAGCCAAATTTATCTCTCTGATTACTGTTGTTTATGCATCTCCTGTCTGTCGATTGTCGTAGTTGGAATATGATTCCTCAACCCTAGATCGAGCTATTGTGTTTGCTTCTGCTCCCCGAAGGGGTTTGATCTATGGGACTATGGAAAAGCCTCAATCCATCTCTCAAGCGATCAATGAACCTGTAACACTCATGTGTTAGTGTGTTATTCTATTCTTCTAATGCTACGATCAAGATTCGGGAACAAGTTGTTATATTTGTTTGCTAACATCGTTAAAGAAATTCAATTAGAAACATAGCCCTCTTTAATAAGAGTACATAATAAAATGGATATCATTGTTACAAATACCTATAATTTTCATAGGAGTACTCTATTTCTCTTCCATAATTCTGTTCTTAACTAAATCTTCATTATATACGATTCATATATTTCAATTGGTTATAATTATGAAAGAACTAATTTTTTTTCTTTATATATATACTAGTCTTCTCTTTCATTCCTACTGTAAATTCTCAAAAATTATTTCTTCTTGTTACCAGAATACTTGTAGTTCAGTAATATATAACTTCTAGTCATACTTTACACACTCAGAGTCTATAATAACTCTTGTCTTAGGATCGCAATTCATAAACATAGGGATAATGGTAATATCTCGAGAGGTGCCACAATATAAAAGCGTTCAATTTGTAAATACTAACCTTGATTCCGGGTTTTAAAAAGATCGAGAGGGAGTAAGTTCCGAATGCAAAAATTGCAATTCTGACACTTTAACGCTGGCTATACATAACTCCTTCAGAGTGGTTACCTAACTTAAGGATAGTGGCCCAACGATCCATAGGCAGAGCATAGCCCACGGATAGACAAAATGCATGAAGGTAGACCTAAGAGACTTGGACGCAGCTCTGATTTCTGGACCTTCAAGAAGAAAGGATCAGCACATTATGGTACTTAACTCAAAGGGACCAAGAGATTGAAGGAAGAAGTTACTGCGGGAACAACTATAAATTTATGTTTCATCCTCGTCTCTTCAAACGATAGACCTAAACACCTCCTCGTAGGAGAATGAAGTCCAGTGCCTTGATATCGCTCAATCAGGTAAACCCAAGAATGATACAACATCGTCTGTGACAGAGAGATTTCAAGGCTGAATGGCTCAGGGGATCTCCACAAATTAACTGATACTGATGCAACAATTGCTGCATTAGAAGAGCAACTTCAAAATGTGCAACAGTCCATTGAAAATCTTGTACTTCCTCTTCCCAATGAGGTTAGATTATCGGATTTCAGTAGAGCTCCACAACAAACAAGGAGTAGACATTGCATAGCTGAAATAATGACTAGCCCTCCATTCTCTCCCGCTTCTTGGGTGACAGATAGTTTTGGGCATAATGAAAACACTCCACTAGAAACAGCTGGCTGGAAGAGATCCGAGAGCTTGAGGAAGAATCTTTTTCATAAAAATGAGGGTAAAGAACGCAATGTGTTATCCACAGACAACACTAAAATTCTTGAACGAAGTGCTTCTTTTGACATAAAAAATGTTAAGAATATGTTCAAGGTTCCCTGCCTTAACCAGCTCCTTCAGATTATCCCAAACAGGATGTACTATAAGTAAAAAAGTAGCATCTAGTATGTATAATTTTGTACCTAGTAGAATAGTGCACTGAAATTGTTGCACTACAAATTATCAATGTCAATGCTGCTATCACCTGCATGGGAATGGTCTGAGATCTCTTATGGCTAATAAGAAACAATTCTAGACTACTTACTTTACCTTTCTGGTGGTATTTCTTTTCTTCAAGCCTGCTCATGGCAGGGACTTACTGCCATACAGCTTCTCTTGTTTTATATTGAAGCTACGTAAATATAAGTATGTGTACATGCTCAATCGTTCCCCATGAGCAAGGAAATACTATTAAACTATTTTTTTTGTTGTATTTAAATTAGCAGCATCATGACATAATATCATATAAAAAATTATTGAAAATAAAAATTAGTAAACAAAATGTTATTCAGTTGTCTTAAATTATAAGCAACAGTTTTATGTGAGCTATTAAATCCTTGAAAGTGTCCATTGTCAGTTGCATATCTCTAAAGTGATAATTCATTCAGTAGTGGAGAAATTCTTGGAGGTCCTTGTGACCCCACTGAAATTTGATAATCCTCACCATATCCAAAACCTTCGAGTAACAAACCATTATAGCAAAAATCAACTGAGAAATTGTTGGGTTGTGTCTTTTCAGGCATATAATAACAACTTGAACCACCTGAAATTTGAGAATCATATTCTGTTTTTTGTGGAGCATAACCATACCAAAACATAGAATCTTGATTTTGGCGACTAGCTAAGGTATCTCCTCCCCAAACATTATGAAAAGAAATTTCGAGTATAATTAGATTGACACCACAATTAGAAGCCAATGTTTTACATGCAAAATATTTTGACTTTGTTGGCTTTGGCACAGGTTTCACCCCTAGAAATTCAAACATCTGTGAGAGATCCTTATCATCATTACCACCACTAATTTGACTTGAACCACTGGCTTTAGGCATAATGCTGAAAAAGGCATGAGATGCACCACTGTTAAAGTAAGTAAATGGTTGACTGCTTGAGAGACTCGTGCATTTATTACCATTTGAAAGGGCAGTAAACAATGTTGAAAGCATAGGATTGGGAGTTGGTGAAGAGGATAGATCAAAAAATGAAGTGAAGAACTATAAAGGGCATCATCTACCTTCAATGAGTGTTCAGTTTGTTAGGAAAATTGATAGTTTTCATCTGTAATAGAGCTTAGACAATTTTCCAAAATACAGTTTTCATGAATGGTAGGGAAAATATCTGAATTATTCTAAAAATATTTTATTTGGTCACTTTTTGGAATCAACTTGTTATTCTCCACCAAATAACCGACAGGTTGGCAGGCAAAGGGTTGTAGGGATTACAGACCATCCCCAACCAATGAATAGGGGAGCCCAAAATATGAAGATGGTTGTGTCAAATGCTAATGGTAACCTATTGCATCTGAACTTGGTGAATGTAATCAACCATCAAACATATGAAAACAGTAAGATGGAGAAGGCTAAGAAGGTTGAGTAGTAGCTGGTGACGATAACACCAAAGATAAATAAATTTTCCTTCCCACCTCATCTTTGGCAGCCAATGCAGTATGAGTCATTACTTTCCTAAGTTCCAGTCTTTTCCCCTCGAATGGAATGTAGTTCCTTTGTACGACTTCATCTATATCTTTCTACTTTTCAAATACAAAAAAACTAATCTGTTTCAAGACTTTTAGATCATTTTCCCCAATTCTTTTAACAATTTCAGATGCATCAATGGAGAAGTTCCAGTCAACGTTAAGGATTGCACTCCATAAAGCTTCCTCTAGAGGCATCTTTGAATGCCAAGAGAGAAGGATTTGTCCCCTTCTTCTGAAGAAGATCAACACATTTATGAGAATGATAAAAACTTGCAAAATGTAAACTTGAACATTGATTTGCCTCATCAACAAAATCAACATCCACAGGTTCGAATTTTTCAGAACCTAACAAAAGGTTGCAACATCACATCAAAATCAAGCACATGATCATAATGTAAAACTCCTTTTTATAACTTCAAAAATACACTGCATCCATTGAGAGGAGTTCCCTATTTCAAAGATCAATGCAGATATTTATTTCCATCTTGATATGTGTCATTGACTGGAGCAAGAGATGCTAACAAAACATCCAAAAGTGCATCATCATTTACCTAGACAACTCGAATCAAAGGAGGCAAATAATTTTTTGAATGAGAATTTCAACTCTGGACAAACTCAAGAATACATTCTATGATTTTTCTTATAAGTCGAAAATTACTCAGTGGATCATAATTGCCCTTTCTTTTACTAGATACCTTATAACAGTCCCTTGCTAGACTACCATTCTTTCAAGCAGTTTCTGTTTGACTTGAATTTGTACAATATTTTGAATTTATTTCTTCCCGCTCAACAATATCTTTCTTGGATTTTATTCCAGAATTATCATTATCCCAGGCACCCCACATGTTTCTAGACTTCATTATTTTTGACACACCATTTTCCTATAAATTAATTCTTTTTACATTTCATAAACTTTTGACATTTTTCATCCAAGCTCATAGGACGTGACGAGGCTAGTACTCTTCCTAACATATAATTAACTATTGTTTCTATAGACTATCAACATAAATAAAACCATCGAACAAAAAGGATGAGCAATCACAATTTTTGGATTGCTTTAGCGCATATCAATCAAGTACCTCTCTAATGTATCTTACATAATATTTTGCGTTGTTGAGAAGATTCACCAATTTGATTATTTAAATAGATTGATATCTAGAGCTACATAAACACATGGCAAGCCCCTCAGACAAGTAACACTATCACTCCCACTCTCTGTTTCTATGTATATAATTTGATGCATCAAAAACTGCCAAGTTCACATAAGCACATTTACCATAGATAAAAATCATTACTTGAAAATAAGGTGTGGTATGAACATCATAATAGCAATGCAAGGAAAAAACCCACATAACAAATAGTAAAGATGTATTGTACAACTGTACATAAGCTATATTCTTTGGACAACCAAGCACCTAACCTGATCTTGAATAATATAGCTTATGACAATGTTGTTTTCTTTATGTAGAAAGGATGGTTGGGAAGAACTTGTTATGAGCATGTGGATGAGAGTCCGTACGTGGGTGTCAATGAGCGGAGATTACCATCCATGGTGAGAACAAGGGTCTTCAATAGATATGGAGTTACATTTCACCAACTCAAATAAAGAAAAATATGACATCAACATTTAAGAAAACAATCATAATGAAAATTAATGATTATAATTAAGCTTGAATTAAAGAATCCATTCTTGCTGACCATTCAATTTTTTTTTCTTTTTCGATGGAATCTCAAAACTGAAACGATATTTAATCTGTAAATTTGATCTAACATCCATTCCTACATCAAAATTTCACACCACTACTGCCAAAGCAAAATCTGGCCTTCAGGGATTAGATGCAAGGGCACTCACACATAATTTTTTAGTGTACTTACTGATTTGTAGTTCTCTTTTTCAGGATCCATAGATCAATTCTAAAACAAAGTTCTAGATAACAAAATTTGAAGCCTTGTATTCACTATCATTAATAAATTCAAAATCTTTGACTAGTGAGTCCAAGGAATGTGGCCTTTATCAATAATTAAAAGACCTGGACCCCTTGTAAGGTACCTTCCTAGCTGCTTTGTCTCTTCAGACATTTTGGCATTTTCTTCACTAGTGAAAGTGTAAAACAAAGAGTAGCTTAGTATCAATACACTTTTTTCTTATGCCACTCATGTATAATTTTTGTGTTGTTAATAGTACAGACTTGTCTGATGGGTACTTTACACGACATATACATTACAAATCCTCTAAAAGGGGACTCCCTTATCATGAAGTCCCTTAATGGGCTCAGAATATAAATGGAAATGTTAACATTCCACTTTTTAAACTCCCTTTACCATGAATGGAGCATGCTTTTTGGGCTAATGATTAATGGTTTGCATGTTGGAAAGAAACTAAGATAACTTTGTAGGAAACTTATAATCATGAGTGATTTTCCTGTCGCAAGAGCATGAGCAATAATGTAACATCCAATACGATCACTACGTGATGATGCCTCCATTTGATCTAGGATTAATGGACCAACAATGTTTCTCTAGAGGAATTCAAATCCCTGTTTTTGGTGAGCATTCATTTTCCTGTCCAACTCCAGAATTAATTTCCATACAGAATTGGACTTCTCAGATAAATCATGGGAATGGAAGGATGGGAATCCCTTTAAGGAATCCAAAATGGAAATTTCCATGTCTCTAGAACAATTATCCTTGTGCACCTGAGAGCTTGATATTCTTATGCTTCTTCCTGAATTCCATACTCCCTATATGTTGAAAGGTACAAATGGAATATCCATTTAGGGTCAAAGAAGATGCGATAACATCCTTGTCCTATTTTGACCAAAATTTAACCACAAACAAAACTAATTTTGATGTCTAATGGCAAAGTATCCATATCATGCATTTACTTACAAATGGCTCAAAGATGTTATTTATCTCTACTTCTTCATCCAAGACAAACTTGTGCACATTAATGCACAAATTATTGTCTTCATCTTCTGTATTTACTCTCGTCGATTAACCAGTTATTTTTGTGTTTCTTGAGTCCTATTCCAATCAATCAATGGAAGATTATCAACATAAACAAAATCATCAACAAAAAGGATGATCAATCACAATTTTTGGATTTATTTTGTGCATATCAATCATGTACCTCTCTAATGTATCTTTCGTAATATTTTTACTTGTTGAGAAGACTCACTAATTTGATTATGCAAATAGATTATATCAGAGCCACATAAACACAAGGAAAGTCCCTCAAAGAATTATCACTATCACTCCCACTCTCTGTTTCTATGTACTTAATTTGATGCATCGGAAACTGGCGATTTCACATAAGCACACTTACTAGAAATAACAACCATTACTTGAAAATAAGGTGCTATATGAACATCATAATATTAATGCATGAAAAAAACCCACACATAGTTGAATTTGAATTTGCTTGCCATCCACCTCCTATAGAAAACATAAATAGAATATTAAATTTTTGGTTTGAAACCAAATAATCCTACCCAATATACAATGTTGTGATTCTCTACTTCCTCATAATTGATAACAACGGGTCTCATAAGATAAATTTTACAAGACAGGATATGGGGTGAATAGGCTGCAGAGATTAGAGGAGTGAGATTGTGGCTAGGAACTTTTGATACTGCAGAAGAAGCTGTCAAAACTAATGATGAAGAAACTAGGAAAATTGGAGGTGTTGGGTGTGTGTTATATTCTTTCCATGACTACCCCACATGTGGGGGTAAGGAGGGGGGGGAGTAGCCACACGGGGTTCGGGGCAATGCCCCGAGAATTTTTTTTGGACCATATGTTAGGTGGGAGGACCTACCTATGGTTTTGTGCATGTATTTCGCACATGGTTTCGGGCATGATGGTTTTCTGTCGATGGTATTTTGTAGATCCATTCAAGGGAACTACAATTTTGTTCTAATCCAAGGTTCATGGATTGGGGTTTATGGATGCTTCAACATGTATATATATGTATTTTAACATTGAAAGGAATATAATGAAAAATCAATCTGGTAGTCCTGGTTTTGAGATCTAGGAGAAAATCTTTGTGTATATCTGTTGTATGTTTTATGCTTTTTCCATTGTTTATTTTTTGTCTTTTATAATTCGTATGTAGGTAATTTCTTTAGAGGGCTCAAACCTACAAGAGGCCCATTGGTACCGACTATTTTTTTAGCAGAAAATCTAAAATTGTCGATGTTGAGCACCCTCTTTCACCGAAAGTGCTTAGAAGGTTAGTGAAGAAAGTGATCTATGATAGTGGAAATGAGTACTATTTGATACAAACAAGATCAAAAGACCTTGGTGCCAAATGTGCACCGTTTCTCCTGCATTTTAGAGGAGAATTTTGACAATTCTTTGGTAGCATTGGCTTCATCTATGTTGCCTTCATTTGTGTCGAAAGTCTCCACATTATTGGTTCATAAAAGAGCCGAAGAGAAGCCCGAGCCTAAGAAGACGTCGATGTCCAAGGGAAAGAAAACCATAGAAGATGATGAAGGGCAACCCGAGCAGAAGATGAAATTGGCATCCAAGAGAAAAAAATTCGCTAAAGAAGTGATAACCTTGACAGAGAGTAGCCTAAGTGGAAGAAGAAAGGAGTCTCCAAGGTAATAAAAGGCAATGATGAGGCTGCTCAAGAGAAGACCGAGTCAAAGAATAAATCAGAGTCTAAGGGAAAGAAACAAGTGTCTGCTAAAAAGGAAGACCAAACTTCTTCTATAAAATCCCAGATTACTGCTTGAAAATACCAAACTTCTGTTGGAGACCGTGGGGCTAGAGTTCAAATGTTGGAAATTTTAACAATCCACTTTTTAAACTCCCTTTGCCATGCATGGAGCATGCTTTTTGGGGCAATGATTAATGGTTTGCATGCTGGAAAGAAACTAAGATAACTTTGTAGGAAACTTATAATCATGAGTGATTTTCCTGTCGCAGGAGCATGAGAAATAATGCAACATCCAACACGATCACTACATGATGATGCCTCCATTTGATCTGGGATTAATGAACCAGCAATGTTTCTCCAAAAGAATTCAAATCCCTGTTTTTGGTGAGCATTCATTTTCTTGTCCAAATCCATAATTAATTTCCATATAGAATTGGACTTATCAGATAAATCATGTGAATGGAAGGATGTGAATCCCTTTAAGGAATCCAAAATGGAAATTGCCATGTCTCTAGAACAATTATCCTTGTGCACCTGATAGCTTGATATGCTTATTCTTCTTCCTGAATTCCATACTCCCTATAGATTGAAATGTACAAATGGAATATCAATTTAGGGTCAGAGAAGATGGAATAACATCCTTGTCCAATTTTGACCAAAATTTTACCACAAACAAAACTAATTTTGATGTCTAATGACAATCCAAAATGGAAATTGCCATGTCTCTAGAACAATTATCCTTGTGCACCTGATAGCTTGATATGCTTATTCTTCTTCCTGAATTCCATACTCCCTATAGATTGAAATGTACAAATGGAATATCAATTTAGGGTCAGAGAAGATGGAATAACATCCTTGTCCAATTTTGACCAAAATTTTACCACAAACAAAACTAATTTTGATGTCTAATGACAAAGCATCCATATCATGTGTTTACTTACAAATGGCTCAAAGATGTTATTTATCTCTACTTCTTCATCCAAGACAAACTCATGCCCACCAATGCACAAATTACTGTCTTCATCTTATGTATTTACTTTCATTGATTAACCGGTTATTGTTGTGTTTTCTTGAGTCCTATTCCAATCAACCAATGGAGGATTATCATCATAAACAAAATCATCAACAAAAGGGATGAGCAATCACAATTTAGGGATTTCTTTTGCGCATATCAATCAAGTACCTCTCTAATGTATCTTCCGTAATATTTTTCCTTGTTGAGAAGACTCGCTAATTTTATTATGCAAAATAAGATTTATTTCATAGCCACATAAACACAAGGAAAGTCCCTTAAAGAATTAGCACTATCACTCCCACTATCTGTTTCTATGTACATAATTTGATGCATCGGAAACTGGCAATTTCACATAAGCACATTTACCAGAAGTAACAACCATTATTTGAAAATAAGGTGCTATATGAACATCATAATAGTAATGCAAGGAAAAAACCTGCACATAGTTGAATTTGAATTTGCTTGCCATCCAACTCCTATAGAAAACATAAATAGAATATTAGATTTTTGGTTTGAAACCAGATAATCTTCCCTAATATACAATGTTGTGATTCTCTACTTTCCCATAATTGATAACAACAGGTCTCATAAGATAAATGTTTACAAGACATGAAATGGAGTAAATAGGTTACATAGATTAGAGATCCATCTAAAGGAGTGAGATTGTGGCTAGGGAATTTTGATACTGCAGAAGAAGCTACCCAATCTTATGATGAAGCAGCTAGGAAGATTAGAGGGCCATTGGCACCAACTAATTTTTTGACAGAATTTCTAAAATTGAAGATGTTGAACACCTTGTTTCATTGAAAGTTCCTAGAAGGGTGGTGAAGAAAGTGATCTATGATAGTGGAAACGAGTAATATTTGATACAAATGAGATCAAAATACCTTGATGCCAAATGTGTACCTTTTCTCCCGTGTTTCAGAGGAAAATTCTGACAATTATTAGGTAGCATCGGCTTCATCTGTGTCGAAAGTCTCCACACTATTGGTTCATAAAAGAGTCGAAGAGCAGCCTGAGCCCAAGAAGACGTTGATGTCCCAGGGAAATAAAGCCACTGAAGATGATGAAGGGAAGCCCGAGTAGAAGACGAAATTGGCGTCTAAGAGAAAAAAAGTCGCTGAAGAAGTGACGACCTTGACAGAAAGCAACCTGAGCAGAAGAAGAAAGCAATCTCCAATGTAATCAAAGTGAACAGTGAGGCTGCTGAAGAGCAGACCGAGTCAAAGAATAAATCAGAGTCCGAGGGAAAAAAACCGATGTTCGCTGAAAAAGTAGACCAAACTTCTTTTGTAATAGACCATATTACTGCTTGAAAAGACCAAGCTTCTGCTGGTGACCGTGGGGCTAGAAATCAAATGCTAGAGGAAAAATGGCATCCCCATATCTGTAGGGAGAATATGTTTAAGTGCACCTCGACCTTCTTCAACCCTGTTCAGGGAGCAAAACATTATCGATATAAAAAATTAATTAAGTCGATTGACAGTTCATAAGGAAGTTGGTTGACAGTTCATTGTGGGATCCAACGACCAAGTTGTAATCCTCATTATTGACACAATTCAATTCAAATCAACGAGTAATTAGAACCCAATCATCTAACAAAAGATCAAATGACATAGATTATAACATGAAGGCAACTAGGGGAGTTCTTTTCAAGGGGGAACGCCTTACAACGTAATTATTGAAAATATAATTCATAAAAATATAAATATGCAAAAAAATTAATGTTTATTAATAATTATGTTTTTTTATTGACTTAAATATATATATATATATATATATATATATACATATATTATATATATATAATATTTATATTTATATTGTATAATCTAATAGTATTAGAGTGTTTAACATATCCATCTATAATAGTTTTTCCATTTTCAATTTTGTGTTTAGTTCCTTTTAAACATCACAAGTGTCTATAATTTTTGAATTCTAATGTTGTTAGAATTTTTTTTCCTTGCTCACAAAAATGTATAATTTTTAATCATGATGTTGTTAGAGACATTTAAAGGTTTAATGATTGATTGTGACCCTAATTTAATTATGTATAACTATTAATTGGGTGGAAGAGATTTAACTTTGTTATAGTATTTTAGAACATTGTTAGTAATTATACAAAAATCAAAAGTTGAGAATTATTTTCAAAGTAGGTTCCTCATTTTAGTTTTTTTAATTAAATTGATTAGTTAGAAAAAATATCATATGAAGTGAGTTTTGATTTTTTACCATGAAGTATAAGAGATAAGCCATTATATTGTAACCAATTATATTTATATGTTAAAAATAATGAATATCCATTATTAAAAATATTGTTTCATTTTTTTTTAATGAATATATATTTATGTATCAGCTCATTTTATAATTTTTTTTTTAACCTTAGTAAGGTTACATCTTCATCATGTCCAATATATCACTTCCATTGGGTCAGAAATTGAGCCAGAGACTTTGCATCAAGGAGTGCCTTACACAAAACATCCAATCACCATCTATTCAAGACCCCATGCACCAACTCATTTTATATCTAGTAGCAATAGATGTGATATTAAAATTAAAATTTTAATTAACTTTATGTAATTTTTTTTTAATTTCCAGCTTTTAACATCTATGTTTAACATAAATGAAATATAATTTATTTCTTAACTCAACTTTATGGACCCCATCCTCCAACAATTATATTAATGAATCTTTTATAAGCGTTCTGTCTCTAGATAAAATGGCAGGCAACTCAATCTCCAAAAACTAATAAAAAAATTTAATAATTTTTTAATACTTCAATTATAAACCTTAGACAAATTAAATATACGTTAAAGACTTCAGTGTAAACTTAAAGCATACTCAATAGAAATAAAAATAAAAGACTTTAAAACAATGTGCTATATACACATACATAAGAATGTAAAAAATATATTAAAATGGTTAAATAAAACTCATTGCGGTAATCTAAAAGCAAAGTATATGAAGAAAAAAAGGTAAACAATATAAAACATGCACATACGTATTAAATTAAAAATTAAAAATGGATTGAATATGTGAAAAAAAACTCATCCGGCAAATCGAAAATATATTATGATGATTCCCGTGTTCATGGAGTAAGGCTTAAATTTGATGAATAAGGCTCCCTATTGAGATTCACAACTACTTGTTCATGTAAGTCAGGGTGTTACGCATTCGAGAGTGCGCCGACCTTAAATTAAATGAAGATTCCTATGATTAATTTTATAATAAAAATCTTGATACAAAATTATCTTTTAAAATTATGAGGACCATTTTAATGAAATTGTTTTAAAGATTTTTTTAAGAACCATTCACGTCTTTTAAAAAAATAAAAAAATCATTAAACTTTGTTTATGTGGAAAAATAAAATTTTTAGAAAATTGAGTTTATTTTTATTGGCAACTGTTTAAGTCTATCATTCATATATAACAATCGAGTTTATATAAGTATAATTGAGCTTATATATAAAATGATTTTTTTCATCATTGATATAATTTTATGATTTTTTTGTTGTTGTTGATTAAAATACATTTTTGAATGCATAAATAGATTCAAAAGCCTAAAAAATCTTGGGGCACTGGAATTCTATAGTTAAAATAACTTAAATTCAAGTTTTTAAAAATCACTGCAAGGTTTTGGTTAAAATTAATAAGAAAAACCTGCGCTCGAAAAGACCATTTCATCTATTAGTTAAACTATGTATAGAGATAATATTAAAATTTGTTATAACAATATTTGCAAGACAACAATATTTTCTTACCATTTTTTCAATACTCTCTTTGTAATAAGGTAGAAACATTTTTGGTTTGGAAGTATGATTCTAGGATTTTGATTCGAATGTCCACATACTATAAGTCCCATAAGTCCCAACTCCAAGTCATTAGTCATACTGTATGGCTACTGAAAAACACATTTTTCATCCACTCATGTATGTCTTTATTAATTTTTACTCTAATTTAACTATATCTAAACTAAGCGAGAGTATCTTTACTCTAATTTAACTATATCTAAACTAAGCCAGAGTATCTACAATAGAGTCAAATGTGGCAATTGGTTCATTCATTTCAAAATTCAGTAATTAAACTAAATAACAACAGGGAACGCTAGCTATGCTACCTTGTTTATAGTCGACTTCTCAATAATAAAGAACATGGTAATAATGGTGGACAATATTATTAATATAGTAAATAAAAGGTTGAAATTCCAAAATTAGAACAACGGCCCTTAATCCTCCCAGACAAAAAAACTCCAGGCTTTCCCTACACGGCAGGAATCAATCCCTAAGAACGGCGTAGTAATTAAATTTTTCTTTGATTTGTTTTAAGTCACCAGATTCACAATCTAAGTAGATAAGAAAAATAAAGATCATGGATTTTGACAAAAGTAATAATTATTTCTCTTTAATGGTAGTAGAGGGAACGATTTGTGGATTGTGCAAAATGTTTTGTTCCCACCACCATCTTTGAGAAGCCCAAAGGACATGGTGTTAATCACCCTGTTTCACCGAAAGTGCCAGTGAAGAAAGTGATCTATGGTAGTGTAAAGGAGTACTATTTGATAAAAAGGAGATCAGGGGATCAAAAGTCCTTGATGCCAAATGTGCACCTTTTCTCCTGCGTTTCAGAGGAAAATTCTGATGATTGTTTGGTAGCATCGTCGTCATCTGTGTTGAAAGTCTCCACATTATTGGTTCATAAAAGCGCTGAAGAATAGCCCAAGCGTAAGCCCAAAAAGACGTCGATGTCTAAGGGAAAGAAAACCACTGAATATGATGAAGGGCAGCCCGAGCAAAAGACGAAATTGGCGTCCAAGAGAAAAAAGCCGCTGAAGAAGATGACGACCTTGAGAGAGAAGAAAGCAGTCTCCAAGGTAATAAAAGCGAACGATGAGGCTGCTGAAGGGCGGACTAAGTGAGAGAATAAATTAGAGTCCATGAGAAAAAAAATCGATGTCCACTGAAAAAGAAGACCATGCTTCTTCTGTAGAAAACCAGATTACTGCTTGAAAAGGCCAAACTTCTACTGGAGACCGTGGGACTAGAGCTTAAATGGTAGAGGAAAAATGGCATCCCTATATCCGTAGGGAGAAGCCGTGCACCTCGGCCTTCTTCAACCTTGTTCAGGGAGCGAAACATTATCGATATAAACAATTAAGGAAGTCGTCGATTGACAGTTCATAAAGAAGTCAGTTGACAGTGCATTGTGGGATTCTAACGACCGAGTCACAACCATCATTTTTAGCATCATTCAATTCAAATCAACAAATAATCATAACCCAATCGTGTAACAAAAAAATCAAATGACACAGATTGTGACAGAAAAATAAATGAGGAAATTCCCGTAATAATACGTTTATCTTATTTTAGTCATTCATGCCGAGAAACTCACAAAATCATGTTGTTTAGTTCCTTCGACACAACAATGTTGATTTAAGATATTTTAATAGGAAATCTTTTAAGTTTAAGCGTGTCACTATCAAAGCATCTGCACCACAAAGATAGAACGTGAAAAAGGATGAAAGGTCATGATTAGACATTATGAATAACGGATGATCTCAAAATTGCATATTAGGAATGGCATAAAAGGGGAAAAGAATATAGATAGTTGCTATTAGAAATATGGATAGTTGCCATAAGAAAAGTGAGATGGGATCAATAGTCAACATTATATTAAGGATCAAAAGTTAATGTGAATAACAAAAAAATATGGATAGCTGGAAAAAAAACCAAGTTTCTATAGTATTAAAAAGATATATAGATAATCGATTAAAAAAACAAAAAAAAATATGAATAGTTGCAATAGCCTCAGAGCTTATTAATTATATGGATTGCTTCATCCAGAAAGTTCCTTTCGATGGATTGCTTCATCCAGAAATTAAATTTAATAAAATGTATTTAATGTATTAACGACTTAGATTATATTTAATTCTAATTGTATATCTTAAAATCTAATTAGTTTTATTAGAAAGGGTTTTTAGAAAAATATAAATAATGTAAGATAGAGATGTATTGTTTATAATGAATAATTGAGTAGGTTAAGTAGTTAAAGGAGAGAAAATAATGTATAGTAAAAAAATCAATGATATAGTAGAACTCTACAATCTTATGGATTTGTATAGTAGATCTCTAAAACAACTGTACAAGTTGTACAAGTGTTGTTTTTCCTTTATGTGTAGGTTAAATTTTCTCTAGAGGCCATACACCTTAGTTTGAGGTGATTTTATAATTGTGCAATTGTAGTTTTAATAGATTATGGAGGTTTCCTTTTTCCTTTTAAGTTTTGAATAAGGAACAAAAAGTTGGTTTTGAAGGATAAATTACTTATGTGTGTATGTGAAATTGTTTTATGGTTATGTTATTTATATTTTCAACTATTATGTGATTGATGCTATGGTATGAAATCAATTTTGGCATTAAATTAAGTTCAATAACTTATTTATTAATTAATATTATAGGACAACAATCACCTATGTTTGTGAATTTTGCACATGGTATTAGAACTTCTTTCGAATTGAGATTCTCAAAGGTTCAAGAAACCAATGAATTGTCGAAAACAAGTACCGATAGTTAGAGGGTTTCAATATTTTTTTCAAGGACTAATTTTCAGATATGAGAGGTTGAAGAATAACATACCTTAGAGATGGCAACTCAAATTTCTTGTCTTTGAAAGTTAAATTTACACTCTTATTATAAGAGAATGATATTTTGGATATTGTCAAGGATTTAGTGCTTTTACCTATAGATCCATATCAATTGACATGTCACAAGAAAAAGGAAGTGAAGGCCAAGTGGATGATTATGGATGTAGTTAAGGATTAATTAATTTCTCACCTATTTGCAAAGAATATGGAAAATGAAATGTTCGAGAAAATAAACACGGAGTTGATATTGTAGAATAATCTCAAAGCCATAGAGATGACCAAACTATATTTAGTTAGTAGTTACCCTGTGAAGGTCACACAAATTTATGTTCAACTCGCACAAGTTGGGAAGAAGATTATAGATGCATGGCTCATGAAAATGGAACTAACTGGATTATGAGTTTCATGGGAACCATTTATCAAAGGTATTTATGCTCCTGAGAACTTTCCTACCTTTGAAACATTGTGGGATGGTTGTATATAGGAGGAGATTCTAATAGAGTCAAAAGCTAGCAAGAAGAGTGGTGATGAGAATTTAACTCTATTTAGACAAATACATAAGGGCATAGGTAAAGGACCCATCAAGAGTAAGGAAAAGAGTGAGGAGTTGGCCACATATGACTTCAATAAAATCAAGTGCTTCATTTGTAATAAGTGTGATCATTATGCATCACAATGTCCAAATAAGAAATGGGCTAAAATTAAAGTAGTGATAAAAGTAGCCATCTCTGTAGAAACTTGTACGAATGAGCTTGTTGCCATGTTTGATAAAGATTTTTTGGTGGTGTCTTTCCTTTCAACTAACACAATTTTGAAGAATGCATGGTATGTAGATAGTGTGGCGTCTTGTCATATGTGTTGGGTTGATGTTGAATCGATCATAAAGTAGTAAGATAACCATGAGTTAGTGATTGTTGGGTTGATCACTAGTGGTTTATGAGTTTATGGTATTGTGTAACTCACGATATTACATATAATGAATCTTATTTAAAGGACTGAGATATTCCATTGTAATATGACTCGATTAGTTGGTGTTGGATTGGCTTGACCAGTTTGGATGGAGTTAATAGATATCTATTCAGTGTTGGTTTTTTTGGAAGGGTTTTTGGGGTTAATCTCTAATATCCATTTATGTGCATGCTTTTCTTTTGGTTGTTTCTCTCTCTAGTTTAACATGTGTTATTAGAGATTCACCTTAGAAACCTTAGAACAAATCTTAGAGTTGCACCTCTAACTCTCATTATATTAACTTCACAATTTACAATACAATATATAGGATTTTGTAGCATCCAAAACCCTAATACATTAACCTAGTTTATACTCCTTAATGGAATTATATTATAGTGCGCTGAAAAAGGCCAAAATCAAACCGAAAATATTTCTTTTTATTGTTGTGAGGGATTCACCCGTAAACCCTTAGGGAAAGAGGGCCTACCCAACCCCCTTCGTGCACCCAACACAACATAAAATGCATTGGTCTACCGTGAAAATAATATAACATATTCCCAACACCCTCCCACTTGTTGTTTCCTTTGCATAGAACGGGCCCAAATTTGACAAGATCAACAATTCAAGGTAGCAATGCCTATTACTTTTTTATACCAAGAGAATTTCACAATTTTATTAGGCTTTGTCAATGAATCAATGACATTCTTCAAAGTACCAATCTTCAACATCAACACCTTATTGTCTTCAACCACGTCTCTAAAAAAGTGGTATTAAACATCAATATGCTTTGCCTTAGAAGGATAAGTAGGGTTATTTGCCAAAAATATTATAACTTCACTATCATAATCTAACCTGACAACTTGTTGTACAAGCCCAATACCTAAACACAATATTTTTAACCATATATCTCTCGTAGATGTGTGAGTGGCTACCTTGTATTCAACTTCCATAGTTGAGAACACAACTATATATTATCTCTTGTTCATCCAATTGTTTTCTCCTCCAAATTAATAAATTATATAACCACTCGTCGATCTTTTGTGATCTAGATCTCCAACATAGCCTATGTTAACAAAGCCATGTATATCTAACACTCTATTTGTTCTAGGTCTTCTTTGGTAGCAAATTCCATATATCTAGTATACATAAATACTTAAATACCCTTTATATAGGTGTCTTGTACTCCTTCCTTGGTTTTGACATATACTTGCTCAAAATTCCCACTACATAAGAGATGTTCGGTCTACTATAAACCATTGCATACATCAAACTACAAATAATACTATCATAGAGAACATGGTACAATTCCTCTTCCTCATCCTCTATTTGGGACATTAATCTACATATAATTTTACACCTACAGGAATATTGACCTTGATCAATTTGCATTCATATATGTTAAACCTTTGTAATATTATTTCAACATATTTCTTGTAATTCAACTAGAGCTTCCTATTTTCCCAATCTCTTTCAGTTTCTATGCCCAAAGTAAACTTTACAACACCAATGTATTTCATATGAAATTCAAATACAATTGAGTTTTGACATATTTGATGATTTTCTTATTGTTTCCAATCAACGATATATTATCAACATACATGAACATATAAATAAAATGATGACCAACTTGGAATCCACATAGTGATCAATGTTGCTTCATGAGAAACCAAGTCCCAATATTCAAGTATCAAACTTTTGATACCACATCCTTTGAGAATGTTTTAGCTCATACAAAGACTTTTTCTTGCAAACTAGTTTTTCTTTCCCTTCATTGCAAAACATTCTCGCTATTTCAAGTAGAATTATTTTTCAAGATCCACAAGTAGGTATGTTATTTTCACATCCATCTACTGTACTTCAAGATCGAAAGAAACAACAATAGACACAAGAAATATGATACTATTTTCGTAGTAGGAAATAATTTCACCAATATCAATTCCCTCTACTTAGGAATACCCCTTTGCTACCAAGTGAGCTTTTTACTTCTCCACTTTACAATCTACATTCAACTTATTCTTAAACACCTATATGCTACCATTGATGTTTCTTCCACTTGGCAACTGAACTAGATCCCAACCCTCATTCTTATTCAAAGCCACCATTTTTTCAACTATGACTTCCTTCTAGAGTTTAACATCAATAGAATCCTTTGCATCCCTAACAATTTTTGGATCAACATTAATAATAGATAAAACAAAACTATACAAAAATTAGGTGGAGTATAACTTTATTTTTTCCTTCTTTTGCAAATCGATCTTCTCAATATTAGAGCATGATGTTCTTCTTAATTTTCATGTCCTTTTGTTGAGTCAAATTCTTCATCCTTCAACTCAAACTCTATTATATCTAATCTTTTTTCCCTTGCTAGGTGTCCCTATTTAGGAACATCTTTGACCTCTCTAAATATAACATCTTGATTGCAAACAATCTTTTTAGTTACTAGGTTCCAAAGTTTATAACATTTTATACCATATTTATAAATATTAAAGATAAATTTTAAGTTTTATTGCCCAACTTACCCCTATTTTACTTTGGAACTTGTACATAAGCATCACAACCAAAAACTGTGAGATGTTCAAGAAAGGGTTTTTTATTGGGCTTTGTCTCATGTGGCATTTTTCCAACCAATTCTAATGAGAGTGACTGATTTATGGGGTAAAATGCAATATCAACTACATCTTCCCATAATTCATATCCTAACTTAATGTCATTGAGAATGTTCCTTTCCTTTTCCATCATTGCTTTATTCATCCTAATTCTATTTCATTGAGGTGTGTATGGAGTAGTTATTTTCCTTTCTATCCTACATTTCTTACAAAATTCCTTGAATTCATTACCATAAAACTATTCATGAGTATCTATCCTCAACATCTTTGCATAATTATCTGTTTGGTTCTCCATAAGAGCCTTAAATTTTTTAAATTTACTAAATACCTTGGATTTATTTTTGAGGAAATAAATCCATGTGCTCCTCAAGAAATCATCCGTGAATGAAACATAGTGCATAGATTTATCCAGTGGTGGAACATACATATGTCTAAACACATCATTGTGTACCAACTCTAAGAATCTTTACCTGATTCTATTTACTACATGCAATTTTCACAAAATTCAAAATCTAGTGTGCAATCAAACATACCTTTACCATGTAATGTTTGAAGACCCTTTTCTCCAATATGTCTCAGTTTTTGATGCCATAACATTGCCATTTCTCTATAAATAGTAGTGGTTCTCTCTTCTTCATCTCCACTTGTACGGACAATAAATTTGTTACACTCATTAGTGATAGTGCTCCCTAATAGCTTGTATATAGTTCTATTTTAATATCCCCTCATCAACATCATTGCCCCTCAAGCCATTTTGTAGGTTTCCCTTTAAAACATAATATGTATACATGCATTTGACCTATAGATATGAAGTTTCTATCTAGGTTTGGAATGTGCAAAACACTTGGGAGTGTTTTTTCCACCCTGGAATAAAAACTCAACATTTCCTTGTTCTATGATTCTAGTTGTTGATTCATCTCCTAGGGAAGCACCACCTTTATTATATTGTCATATTCACAAAACCACTCTCTGTGAGAAGTTACATGAAAGGAAGAACTTGAGTCGTTCAACCATTCATCATGATCTGTGTGTGTGTTTGATGAAAGCATGTACACATCCCCTCCTTCTCTAAAGAGGTCTTCCCTTTTGTGGTAGGAACACCATTAAATCCCTTCCTTTTATTAACAATTTTAGATCTATAATCCTTTTTGTCCGCAACTTCACCACATTTCTAGCATTTCCTTAAGGATTTTCTTGTAGATTTAAATTTAGCCTTTGAAATTTTACTTTTTTATTTCATTCTTCGTAATGACCTCTTACAGATAAAGCATTTGTGCCTTGACTATCCAAGGTTTACCACCTCATTTATTTTGATACCATGCTGAAACCACATTATCAAACTTTAATGTGGTTGCATTACTCCCTATAGCTAGAACCAAACTATCCCATGCTGATGGCAAAGAACACAGTAAATCAATACACTTATCTTCATTAGAAGTTTTGATATCGACAGACAATGACTAAATTAACACAATATTAAAGGCATTTAGATGTTTTGTCATATAATCTCCATTATTCTTCTTAGGGGGTACATCATCGTTTAAAGGAAAAAATGTTTACTAGGGATTTAGATTGTTACAAAGTCCCTAACTTATCCCATAATGCCTTGGTTGTAGCTTCTCCCATTAAACATATAGTAACACTAAATCTAAAAGAAAACTAGATTGTAATTTTTTTCTTCCTATCCAATTTTGTCTAATCTTTTCTCGACATACCCATAGGTATAGTACAAATATCCATGGTGAAACATCGTTCTTTGTCTACAAGAATGCCCTCCACCTTGAGCTTCCATAGCACAAAAGCTTTGCCCCATTAAATTTATCAATCTTGATTTTAGAACTACTTGTCATTTTCTTTCAACACAAGAATAACCACCATATAGGTCTTGCTGAAATGGGGTTTATCACAAACTCAAGATAAACTTGATCTATAAAAAACAGACCAAACCCTCAACAATAAAGGTGCCGCCTTGATGCTAATAAACTCACATTGATATCAAATGTAAAATTTAAACATATAATATCAAATCGAAAAATAGTTTCTAGTCTAAGATAGCAAGACTCAAAAGTACATGTTGACATTGTTGGTAATGAGGCCAGATACCTAGTAGCAAAAATTGGTACCATTTGCTTATAGCTAGAGATAGATAACTCTTTAAATTTTGATGATATTTTTGTTTATTCCATATCTTAAAAAGAACTTGTTTTCCATTTTTATTATGAAAAATAAGAATTGAGTTCATAAGAGATAGATAACTCTTTAAATTTTGATGATATTTTGTTTATTCCATATCTTAAGAAGAACTTGTTTTCCTTTTTTATTATGAAAAGTAAGAATTGAGTTCGTAAGAGATAGATGACTCTTTAAATTTTGATGATATTTTTGTTTATTCCATATCTTAAGAAAAACTTGTTTTCCATTTTTATTATGAAAAATAAGAATTGAGTTCATAA
>APFE030591770.1:110177-139652 GCA_000404065.3 Pinus taeda | reverse complement strand
AATATATATTATCACGTTGAGTAGAATTATGTTGGCATGTTTGTATTTTGCGATTTACTAAAAATAAGAATGATCAACAAGGTGCACCTACAAATTTCAACAAGGATTTGGATGGTGAAAAATTGGAGATGCCTCCTGAACCAGAACCATGCGATTGTTGCTTTCCTCCATTTAGCGTCCTGCTACAACCCGAAGATGCTGAAGAATTGATGTGATCCTCATGCATTATTTGTACACTAATGATTCTTATAAATTTATATTCCAATGTAGATTACATGACATTCTAACATTGTGTGATAATGGATATAGATACATCCATCATTGACAGGGTGATATGTGTAGTCCCCTACGTAACATCTTTATATTTTATGAGTTATGTTAGTTTTTATTATGAGGTCAATATACAAAAAGGTGATAGTGACCTTTTCTTGCTCAGGTACTCACATCATTCACTCACGCTTGGTTTTCATGTTACATTACGAATTAAGCTGTTTATAGAGTGGGAAAAATGAGTTTGTCATTTTAATTTCTATTTAAATTAATATATATATATATATATAAAATGAGTTTCTCTTTTCATATATATTTTACCGAAAAATTTATATTTATAATAATAACGTTTTTGAAGTATATAAATTAAAGTAGATACTACAGTTTTTTTTCATAAGGATTTTGTTGCTAAAATGTCAAGAAATTGTACATTACTTCGTATACACTTTGGATTTGAACTAGTGACCTTTTTTAAGAAAATCACATTTGTCTTATTCATTAGTCCCAGTCAGAATTATGCCATTAAAAAAAAAAAAATAATTAAAAAAAAAATCTTGTTATATGTACTTTAAACATCTCCATTATAAGAGAGGTGTAATTATTCCATCAAGATGGGAGTTATCCTTTTCAGATATTACATATATTATATATATATAACAAAAAAAACTTCAATTTTTTTAGTAATTAATAAAATATTTAAGAAACATTATATTTCAATACTATATGTATGTACATGTGTAAAAACTAATGGAAAGTAAAATATTTCTTATTACACAATAAGTATTTTTGTGTATTGAAGTGTTTAATATGGAGTTGATGCCTAATTTTCTTTAAATGTTAATAATAAAAAATATTTAAATGTGAGCTATAAATAAAGTGTTTCAACTTCTACCAAAATACTTCAATATCAATTATATATAATATAAAAAGAGATTGAAAGTAAAAAATTTCTCAGTACATTGATTAGCGCTTTCTACCTTAGAGAGATGTGTAGGTGAATGCATTGTATTTAAAAATTATAATAATAACAAAACAATATCTCAAATACAATAGTGCTATGTCAATCTTAAATAAAATACTTCACTATGATGATGATGATGATGATGATGAAAAGTGTAACAATTGAAAGCAAAACAATTCTTACAATTATAACGTTTCAATTTTATGTTGCTCAATATGAAGGAGATGAGTGAGTCCTTCCATGCTCAACATAAAGTTTACATGCGACATGTGTATGTGTGTGTGTGTGTGTGTGTGTGTGTGTGAGAGAGAGAGAGAGAGAGAGAGAACATTGATGATGATTAACCTCCACTAAGACCTATATGGTGTATCAGACCTTTAGAAGGTAAGAGATTAATAAGATCTTTTTAACATTTGAAGTGAGAGAAGCATTCCCAAATGACCAGAGTTTTGTTGAGTTAAAAGGTCAAGAAGGTTGGTGGTATGACAAATATTATGAAAATTAGATTGAATATGAGTGTAAGTTGGACAATTTTAGAGAAAGTGCTTTCCATCTTCCACTCTCTTAGGATTACATAGGTGAATTTTTTTTATCATCCCATGGCAATTTGAGAACTGACCATTGCCGTGATTCACTATGAACCTCATTAATTCTTATCTTGGTAATGTTCATTTAACACGAGTCAAAATAGAAAGTGTAGATTTTCACTATAGATTCAACAACTTAGTGATATTTTAAAACACAAGACAATAATCTACTCTACTCTTCAGCGAAAACCAAAATTGATCGATGAAAATAATAAGTAGAAAAGGAATAATTTCAATCGCACTTAGCACAATATTTCTATGGAAAAAGCAATTGCTAAAAACCCCGACTATCTATATTGCATTAAGCAGAAAATCTGAGAAGAAAATACAATGCTTGTTCAACGCAAACAATTCCTGCACTAGTACAATCTAACTCTCTGCTTCATAAGCCAACTCAAGACAACACTTAGCCATTGTGTTGCCTGCCAAGCCCCTACTTCCTTACGCAATCCCTAAGGGAATTATCCCATATTTAATTGGGAAAATCCCTCATCACAATTGCGCAATCCATCATATGCTTTCTACTAATTGCATGCACAATATGTACAACTTGGAAAATTATACAATTGATAGGACACTATCCCTGAACTCTAATCTCAACCAGGTATTCCTCTGAAATGACATGCATGAGTTATTTATGAGTGAGTCTTCAGTTAACTGGTGTGGTACCAAGGATGCACTGGTGCTTGTCCCCACTATTAGACGTCATACTAGTTCTTCCAACAATTAGAACTAGTTTAACTGACTATAACTCAATTAGACTGAGTCACCTAATTACAACTCAAAAGAACTCAACCTAGGCCCCTAAAATTTAAGAATCACTCTAGATGACTCTAGATACACTTCCAACTCGAATTTCCTAAGCCAACTAAGTCAAATTAACTTAGTTAACTATTACAAGTTGCTATGAGAATAGACTTTCGATTTTATTCCTAATTTACTTCAAGGACACATTAAATTAGAATTTCTAGATGCTATTTTTAACATTTCTTGTTGCCATTTTCAGCACTCCATCTGAACAAGAAAGGAATTCAACTCTATCCTGATCTAGTACCTTTGTAACTCTAGTGTTGTTACTACTGCAACTTCTATACCTTTGGAACTCTAGTGTTGTTACTGCTGCAACTTATGGGAAAAAAAAAAAAAACTAAATCAGTATGATGCATTTGTCACCAGAGTCTCTGACTGCTACTAGTTACTGCACTTTCTACTAAAAACTATGCACTTCTGCTTACTCTACACTGTGCCATCTGCATTGCCGCCAAATCTGATCTGCGTTCCCCATTATCTAATTGCTGCTAGTCTTTGCCTCTGTCACTCTGACATATGACTACATCAACTACCACTGATCCATCCTGCTACTATGTATTGGGGGCTCCCGTAACAAGGTATCTACCAATGTCAGCAGTGCCACCTTTAGTTGTACTTGTAATACCACTTGAACTCTCTTTCCACATAAACACCAAATGATTCAATCATCAATGCTATAATTACATAAAGAGGCTTTATTATCATATATTGAACAATGCCAAATTTAACAACTTGGAAGAACCACTTCCCAAGCCTCCATGGCTTAAAGAAATAATTCAAAGGGAAGGGTTGCTTTACAAATCCCTTTTCACAAAAAAGTTCCAATAGGGGTGTTATGGCATTTGAATGCTCCTCCCTCTTCATGAACTCAATAGTTCTTTCCTCCCCACCCAAGCAGGCTATGAGATATCTTCCAAAAAAATACATGGCAAAGGACTCATAGCAGTTATGTTGGATTTCAACATCAACATCAATTGCATGTTTCACTAATAAGGAAAACGATTCAATTCAGGATTCTTGCAAGCTAACAAATGCTCAAAGAGAAGAAACATTGAAAGAGAAAACACAATAAGTACATAAGTGACAGTAAAAATGATTGCCCACATGTGGAATGTATTCCCTTCTCTACTGAAAAATGAATTCAACAATATTCAACAAATTTGTATATTTTGCAATACTTCCCTTGATTCTGTAAAATTTCCATTCCCCCCTCCCTCCCATTGAATCAATTGTTCACAAGTCAATCTATTTAGATGCCCATCTCAATTTCATCATCGACCATAGATATTTGAGTTTCCTTAAACCAAATTGTACACTGAATATTAAAAGGTGTCACCACACATTTTTATTTTTGATTAGAAAAGTTAGCTTATATTTCAAAATCCTTACAGTAATACTTGATAATTTATATTAAATCCATCCTAACAAACTTATTGGATTTTATTTTTGGCAAACCATCAATTTGCAATAACCCTAAAAAAATTAGAAAATGTGGCAACTTCTACCATAACCTTCTCGTGTACATAGGTTTAATTTGGTTTTTTACTACCACCATAGCAAGAAGGAAAACAATACAAATCACCTACATAAAGAGGCCATGCATAAACATCTATATGACCAAGGGAAATGGGATTCTATTCCCCTGTGTGCATTATGTTTAAGTGAGATTCTATTCCCTTTTTTTCTACTCTTCTAAATTGTCTTTTTCCACTGGTGAGTACAATAATTACATCTGAGGCATGCTTGGGAAAACTCAGAAATCAGGAATATCTATTCCCATGGAGTGCATCTTTGTAGCTATGCAACTTGACAACATAAATTTCAGGCTTTTGAAACATGTTCCAGTAGAATGCAAGTTCTCTGTTTGGAAACTACAAGACTATAGAACCTTTGTTGCAAGGTGCTTATTACCCTATTCCATTTGATTGATAAATTTTGCCCAGTATATTGGATCTCTTGTTTGGATAGTGTGATATCTTAGTGAATACCTCTCTATAGGAAATTGTAGAAGATATTTTCATTATTAAATTAAAGGCCAGTGTGATGTTTTCTTTAAAGTAACATGTTGCTATCATAAGATGTTGATATTTCTGAGCTAAACATTGGAGTTCCAAAAGTGATCCATTATAGACCAATATTTTCTCTCCCTTGACTGTAACAGTAACAAATTTGTATCGAATTGTTTATACAGTTCCAAACAGAATGTTGTTATAAGATCCTTTGATGATTTATGGCCAAGGGATCCTGCATCAAATACCATTCATGTTGCTTCTGTAGCTTGCAACAACATTTTCTTGGGAGAGTTTACGCAACTTGATTGGGATATGTTCCATGTAATGCCCCTTATAATATATCTACTATTTGTGCTTCCAAGTTTATTTTCCGAGCTTCAAGTCTACAAATAGTAGTTGATTATTATATATTCATAATACAGAGTCTTCATCCAATGGGTGAATACCATGCTGCTGCCCAAGCTGTTGGGGGTGCTCAATTTATGTCAGGTGAATATTTTGATTGGTTTTAGTCCTAATGGCTGCAAGAGGTATATTCTATAGCCTAGATGGGGGAGATGTCCAGTACTTTGTATGTCCATGCATGAGTGTATGCATAATGTTCCAAATGACAAAAAAGGGAAGATTATTTCTTATGATGGATCCATCTTAAGCTCTAGATCTATTTAGCGCTGAGAGGAAGAAAAAAACTCAAGGCACAAACCTCAATGTGTTTGCATCTTGAAGGACTTTGTCACTAATTTGTAGTTTTCACTTTGAGTATGAGAAACCACTGCAACCAAATAGATAAGCGGATTAAGTTGTTTTAGAGCATGTTGCTCTTAACCAATCTGGTTATCTAGGAAAGTTATGTTTCTTTCTTATTATATAGTTTTTGGATTAAACATCAGCAAAGGATTTCAATTGGTGACTGAGTGTCTTAATAGTGCATCCATTCACTGTCAATCCAAAGCCTTGTGGGCATAGTTTTTCTATATTAAATTAATGACAATTTGTTTTTTCCTTGGATTGATATTGGTAGCGACAAACTTGGTGAACATGACTTTGACTTTGACTAAGTTATATATTATATATAATCAATATGTATATATACATATTAATTTTTTTGTCCCCTTGTCCTATCGAAAGTTTCATCTTCCCTAGACATTGGAGATATTTATTATTTTGTGCAACAACTTCTAGAAGTTGTAGAAAATGATATCATGGGAGAAGTCGTTGAAGAAAAGGAAGTTGAAAAAATTGCCTTCAAAATGAAGGACAGAAAGAGTACCAAATATTTTGAAAGTTTGTAGTTAATTGCTCGAAGTATTACTTTCTCTATGCATGCTAGTACATTGTTGGTACCTGTTAGATGCAATCTTCATAGAACTCTTACACCAAAATAACAAGTTAAGATTGAGTCCATGTTACACTATTTAGCAACTAATCTTCAGGCTAATGCATCATTAATTTAGATATATTTGTTTTTTTTTTGTATATGGATTGATTGAGGATGGTATGGAGGAAGAAAATAGGGATAGGAAGACTGCTTTGTTTATTAAACCTAGCCTATCATCTTCAAGATCATTGGACTCATATAAAAATTCAATGAAGGGACCTACTTAATAAGTTAGATACACCCAATAGGTATCTAATTTCAGTGTTTTCACAGATACTTCCTGAGAACCATATGAAAAAACTAAAAGTCGATCAACGTGATTAATATTTAATAGTGATTTTAGACCCTTTTATGCAACTATTAGGGCATTGTCTGAAATCTAAGTATGAAGGATTTATATCACATTCTATGAAATTTTTGGATTGACTATTGAGAATTCCCCTTCCATCTATTGATTACCTCCTTAGTTTTTAATATGGTCCTAACATCAGGAAAGAGTGACAGTCCCTTAATGTAGTCTTCTATTGATTTGCTTGTTTTGCTTTTGAGACATGAAAATACAACCATCTCAAATGATCCATTAAAGATGATTCCCCAATGTCCACTCTTTATAAATTTAGAGAGTATCTCAACTATCATTGCACTATAACTTTTGAAAGAAATTGTTAGGCGGAAACTATTGGTTCCAGATTTGTATGATTTAGTCACTAGAGTGGCATGTTTGATGGTAACTAGTCAAGCTCTTCTGATTCGCCAACAATGTAGTCAAGTTATTTTATAGTTTCTTCTTGAATACCCTCTTCGTGCCAAGAAATTGAAACAACCCTTGGATTTATTAGTGATTCGCTATTTTGTACTAGTGATTCACTGTGATTTTACAAGATAATATAATCTGGTGAGAGATTTGCCAAAAAAATTATATATACATATTATATTATTAATAAAATCGCCTTCCATTTTTCCTATGTATCATGAGGATTTCACCATTTATTATACATATAATTTAGGGAGGTTCTTAAAATTTTCCCTAGTTGGAGGAGGCCATCCAAAAGTTGAAACATTGTTATGAGCAGTCGAAGTGCAAATTTGAGCCTAAGCATGACTTGAAAAGTAATGAGAAAGCTAAAGGAAAATGGCCACCAAAGAGAGGAAGGCCTCAAGATGCAAGTGAGAAAGAAAATTCACTCTCGTACAAGAGATTCAATACAATTGAGAAAGGACATGGAGAGCAGTAGGCTAGAGGCGGTGGTAGGGAACCATTGCAGTGTTGGATATGTGGTAAGGATCATCATAAGAGGTATTGTTCGCAATATTAGAGTGGTGGTAGACCCCATATCTACAGCAATTAGGAGGCGTATACAGTTGGTGATGTTGGTCATAACGTTCCTTGGATCTATGTAGCTGTGGACAACAAGCAGGTTGATCATCAAGGATCGATCACTGAGATGGACGATAAGCTTTGTGATCAAGTTGTTTCTATTCTGATTGATCATGATCTAATTATCGTTACATTAATCATAACCTGGTGGATAAGTGTGGTTTGAGAAAAGAAGTGTATGCAAAATCTTGGTTGGTACCATTGGCTACAGGTACAAAGAAGTGAGTTCACCATTGGGTAAGAGCTTGTTCATTTGAGTTAAATGGTATGCCTACATCAACACATTTGAATGAATTGTCATTGGGATCATATAGTATGCTTTTGGGTATGGATTGGTTGTATCTTCACGTAACCAAAGTGGATTGCTTCGACAAGGTCATTGAGTGTGTGGATGATAGTGGAGAAAAGAGGACTTTGCAGGAGAAGAAGAAGCCTAGATTAGTGAGGACGGTTACTGCTATGCAGGCTAAGCGTAGTTACAAAAAAGGTTGTGTGTTGTTTGTGTGCAAATTTCTAGTGATAAAGGTAAGGAGGTTGAGGATGCAAATGTGTTAAGCAGGTACCCAGTTTTGTAGTAGTTTTAGGATGTACTTCCTAAGGATATTACTGATTTTCCACCTCATAGGGAGGTATAATTTTGTATTGAGTTGGTGCCAAGGGAAGCTCCAACATCAAAAGCACCTTACAAGATGAGCACATGACTTGAGTTGGTTGAGTTAAATTGGCAGCTGAAGGAAATGTCGGACAAGGGGTACACTACGCCGAGTGTATCACCTTGGGGTACACTAGTTAGGTTCGTGAAGAAGAAAGATGGTACTCTTAGATTGTGCATTGACTACAGGCAACTGAACAAAGTAATGATCAAGAACATGTACCCATTTACAAGGATTGATGATTTGTTCGATGAGTTTAAGGGAGCAACAATGTTGTCTAAGATCGACTTGAGATCAGGATACCATCCGGTATGCATCAAGGTAGATGATATCTTCAATTCTACGTTCAGGACCAAGTATTGGCATTATGAGTTTGTTATTGTTCCATTCATTTTGACTAATGCTCCAACTACATTTATGTGTTTGATGAATATTTTGTTGTGTCCTTATCTATACAAGTTTGTTATTGTAATGATTGATGATATACTGGTATATTCTAAGAATGAGGAAGAACATCTCGAGCATTTAGCAGTAGTATTGAGACTGCGAAGAGAGCATCAGTTGTATGCTAAACTTAGCAAGTGCAACTTCTTTCAGACTAAGATACATTACTTGGGGCATGTTGTCTCCAAGTATGGCATAACAGTGGATCCAGAAAAGGTAAGGGCTATCATGGAGTGGGAAACACCTAAGAATGTGGATGAGGTGAGATCATTTATGGGATTGGCATGTTACCACAGGAGGTTCATCAAGAACTTCTCACACATTACATATCCTATCACATCATTGTAGAGGAAAGGTAGGAAGTTCGAATGATAGAGGAGTGTGAGGCTAGTTTTGAGCAACTTAAGCAGTAATAAAAATCAGACAATTTTCCAAAATACAATTTTCATGAATGTTAGGGGAAATATCTGAATTATTATGAAAATATTATATTAGGTCACTTTTTGGAATCAACTTGTTATTCTCCAGCAAATAACCTGCAGGTTGGCAGGCAAAGGGTTGCAAGGATTACAAACCATCCCCAACCAATGACTAGGGGAGCCCAATATATGAAGATTGTTGTGTCAAATACTAATGGTAACCTACTGCATCTGAACCTGGTGATTGTAATCCACCATCAAACATATGAAAAATGTAAGATGGAGAAGGCCAAGAAGGTTGAGTAGTAGCTGGTGACGATAACCCCAAAGATAAATAATTTTTCCTTCCCACCTCATCTTTGGCAGCCAATGCAGTATGAGTCATTACTTTCCTAAGTTCCAATCTTTTCCCCTCTAATGGAATGTGGTTCCTCCGTACGACTTCATTTGTATCTTTTTTCTTTTCAAATACAAAAAAACTAATATGTTTCAAGACTTTTAGATCATTTTCCCCAATTCTTTTAACAATTTCAGATGCATCAATGGAAAAGTTCCAGTCAACATCAAGGCTTGGACTCCATAAAGCTTCCTATAGAGGCATATTTGAATGCCAAGAGAGAAGGATTTGTCCCCTTCTTCTGAAGAAGATCAACACATTCACGAGAATGATAAAAACTTGCAAAATGTAAAATTGAACACTGATTTGCCTCATCAACAAAATCAAAATCCATAGGTTTGAATTTTTCAAAACCTAACAAAAGGCCACAACATCTCATCAGAATCAAGCACACAATCATAATGTAAAACTCCTTTTTCTAACTTCAAAAATACACTGCATCCATTAAGAGGAGTGCCCTGTTTCAAAGACCAATGCAGATCTTTATTTCCAAATTGATATGTGTCATTGGTTGGAGCAAGAGATGCTAATAAAACATCTAGAAGTGTATCATCATTTGCATAGACAAATCGAATTAAAGGAGGCAAATAATTTTTTGAATGAGAATTTCAAATGTGGAAAAATTGGAGAATACATTCTATGATTTTTCTTATATGTCTACAATTACTCTGTGGATCATAATTTCCCTTTCTTTTACTAGATACCTTATCACGGTCCCTTGCTAGACTACCATTCTTTCAAGTAGATTCTGTTTGACTTGAATTTGTACAATATTTTGAATTTATTTCTTTTCACTCAACAATATCTTTCTTGGATTTTATTTCAGAATTATCATTATTCCATGCACCCCAAATGTTTCTAGACTTCATTAGTTTTGACAAACCATTTTCCTCTAAATTAATTGTTTTTACATTTCATAAACTTTTGACATTTTTCATCCAAGCTCATAGGACGTGATGAGGCTAGTACTATTCCTAACATATAATCAACTATTGTTTCTCTATACTATTAGCATAAATAAAACCATCGAACAAAAAGGATGAGCAATCAAAATTTTTGGATTGCTTTAGTGCATATCATTCAAGTACCTCTCCAATTTATCTTATGTAATATTTTTCCTTGTTGAGAAGACTCACTAATTTGATTATGCAAATATATTGATATCTAGAGCTACATAAACACATGGCAAGTCCCTTAGACAAGTAACACTATCACTCCCACTCTATGTTTCTATGTATATAATTTGATGCATCAGAAACTTCCAAGTTAACATAAGCACATTTACCATAGATAAAAATCATTACTTGAAAATAAGGTGCAGTATGAACATCATAATAGCAATGCAAGGAAAAAGCCCACATAACAAATAGTAATGATGTATTTTACAACTATACATAAGCTATATTCTTTGGACAACTAAGCACCTAACCTGATCTTGAATAATATAGCTTATGACAATGTTGTTTTCTTTATGTAGAATGGATGGTTGGGAAGAACTTGTTACGAGCATGTGGATGAGAGTCCGTACGTGGGTGTCAATGAGTGGAGATTACCATCCATGGTGAAAACAAGGGTGTTCAATAAATATGGAGTTGCATTTCACCAACTCAAACAAATAAAAATCTGACATCAAAATTTAAGAAAACAATCATAATCAAAATTAATGATTATAATTAAGCTTGAATTAAAGAAGCCATTCTTGTTGACCATTCAAATATTTTTTTCTTTTTCGATGGAATCTCAAAACTGAAACCATATTTAATCTGTAAATTTGATCTAACATCCATTCCTACATCAAAATTTCACACCACTATTGTTGAAGAAAAATCTGGCCTTCAGGGATCAGATGTAAGGGCACTCACACTTAATTTTTTGGTGTCCTTACTAATTTTTAGTTCTCTTTTTTAGACTCCATAGATCAATTCTAAAACAAAGTTTCAGATAACAAAATTTGAAGCCTTGTCTTCACTATCATAATAAATTGAAAATATTTGACTTATGAATATGAGGAATGCGACCTTTATCAATAATTAAAAGACCTAGACCCCTTGTGAGGTACCTTCCTAGTTGCTTTGTCTCTTCAGACATTTTGGCATTTTCTTCATTGGTGAAAGTGTAAAACAAAGAGTAGCTTAGTATCAATACACTTTCCTTCTTATGCCACTCATGGATCATTTTTATGTTGTAAATAGTATAGACTTGTCTGATGGCTACTTTACACGACATAAACATTACAGATCCTCTAAAAGGGGGCTCCCTTATTGTGAAGTCCCTTAATGGGCTTAGAATATAAATGGAAATGTTAACATTCCACTTTTTAAACTCCCTTTGCTATGCATGGAGCATGATTTTTGGGGTAATGAATAATGGTTTGCATGTTGGAAAGAAACTCAAATAACTTTGCAGGAAACTTATAATGAGCAATAATGTAACATCCAACACAATCACTACATGATGATGCCTCCATTTGATCTATGGATTAATGAACCAACAATGTTTCTCCAGAGGAATTCAAATCCCTTTTTTCGATGAGCATTCATTTTACCATCCAACTCTAGAATTAATTTCCATACAGAATTTGACTTCTCAGATAAATCATGGGAATGGAAGGATGGGAATCCCTTTAAGGAATCCAAAATGGAAATTTCCATGTCTCTAGAACAATTATCCTTGTGCACCTGATAACTTGATATGCTCATGCTTCTTCCTGAATTCCATACTCCCTATATGTTGAAAGGTACAAATGGAATATCAATTTAGGGTCAGAGAAGATGTAATCTTACAAATGGCTCAAAGGTGTTATTTATATATACTTCTTCATCCAAGACAAACTCATGCACATTGATGCACAAATTATTGTCTTCATCTTCTGTATTTACTTTCGTCGATTAACTAGTTATTGTTGTGTTTCTTGAGTCCTATTCCAATCAACCAATGGAAGATTATCAGCATGAACAAAATCATCAACAAAAAGGATGAGCAATCACAATTTTTGGATATCATTTGCACATATCAATCAAGTACCTCTCTAATGTATCTTCCATAATATTTTTCCTTGTTGAGAAGACTCATTAATTTGATTATGCAAATAGATTTATATTAGAGCCACATAAACACAAGGAAAGTCCCTCAAAGAATTAACACTATCACTCCCACTCTTTGTTTCTATGTACATAATTTGATGCATCGGAAACTAGCAATTTCACATAAGCACATTTACCAAAAATAACAACCATTACTTGATAATAAGGTGCTATATGAACATCATAATAGTAATGCAAGAAAAAAACCCACACATAGTTGAATTTGAATTTGCTTGCTATCCACCTCCTATAGAAAAAATAAATAGAATATTAAATTTTTGGTTTGAAACCAGATAATCCTACCCAATATACAATGTTGTGATTCTCTACTTTCCCATAATTGATAGCAATGGATCTCATAAGATAAATGTTTACAAGACAGGAAATGGGGTAAATAGGCTGCAGAGATTAGAGATCCATCTAAAGGAGTGAGATTGTGGCTGGGAACTTTTGATACTGCAGAAGAAGCTGCCAAAGCTTATGATAAAGCAACTAGGAAGATTAGAGGTGTTGGGTGCATGTTATATTCTTTCCATGACTACCCTACACGTGGGGGTAAGTAGGGGGCGGTAGCACCCTGCACAGGGTTCAGGCCAGCGCCACGGGAAATTTTTTTTGGACCCTATATTAGGTGAGAGGACCTACCTATGGTTTTGTGCATAGATTTCACACATGGTTTTGGGCATGATGTTTTTCTATACATGGTATTTTGTAGATCCAGTCAAGGGAACTACAATTATGTTCTAATCCAAGGTTAATGGATTGGGGTTTATGGATGCTTCAACATGTATATATATGTATTGTAACATTGAAAGGAATATAATGAAAAATCAATTTGGTGATCTTGGTTTTGGGATGTAGGAGAAAATCTCCATGTATATCTGTTTTATGTTTTATGCTTTTCGATTGTTTTTTTTTTGTTTTTTATAATTCATATGTAGGTAATTTCTGTACGGGGTTAAAACCTACAAGAGGCCCATTGGTACCAACTAATTTTTTAGTAGAAAATCTAAAATTGTCGATGTTGAGCACCCTGTTTCATCGAAATTTCTTAGAAGGTCAGTGGAGAAAGTGATCTATGATAGTGGAAAGGAGTATTGTTTGATACAAATAAGATCAAAATACCTTGATGCCAAATGTGTATCTTTTCTCTTGCATTTTAGAGGAAAATTTTGGCAATTGTTTGCTAGCATCGACTTTGTCTGTGTTGCCTTCATTTGTGTTGAAAGTCTCCACGTTATTGGTTCATAAAAGAGCTGAAGAGCAGCCTGAGCTCAAGAAGATGTCGATGTCCAAGGGAAAGAAAACCACAAAAGATAATGAAGGGCAGGCCAAGTAGAAGACGAAATTGGCGTCCAAGAGAAAAAAATATGTTGAAGAAGTGACAACCTTGACAGAGAGCAGCCTGAGCAGAAGAAGAAAGCAGTCTCCAAGGTAATAAAAGGCAATGATGAGTTTTCTCAAGAGCAGACCGAGTCAAAGAATAAATCAGAGTCCAGGGGAAAGAAACCAATGTCTGCTGAAAAAGAAGATCAAACTTCTTCTATAAAAGACCAAATTACTGCTTGAAAAGACCAAACTTCTGCTGGAGGTCGTGGGGCTAGAGCTCAAACATTGGAAATGTTAACATTCCACTTTTTAAATTCATTTTGCCATGCATCGAGCATGCTTTTTGGGGCAATGATTAATGGTTTGCATGTTGGAAAGAAACTCAGATAACTTTCTAGGGAACTTATAATCATGAGTTATTTTCCTGTTGCAGGAGCATGAGAAATAATGCAACTTCCAACACGATCACTACGTGATGATGCCTCCATTTGATCTGGGATTAATGAACCAACAATGTTTCTCCAAAAGAATTCAAATCCCTGTTTTTGGCGAGCATTCATTTTCTCCAACTCCATAATTAATTTCCATATAGAATTGGACTTCTTAGCTAAATCATGAGAATGGAAGGATGGGAATCCCTTTAAGGAATCCAAAATGGAAATTGCCATGTCTCTAGAACAATTATCCTTGTGCACCTGATAACTTGATATGCTTATGCTTCTTCCTGAATTCCATACTCCCTATACATTGAAAGATACAAATGGAATATCGATTTAGGGTCAGAGAAGATGCAATAACATCCTTGTCCTATTTTGACCAAACTTTAACCACAAACAAAACTAATTTTGATGTCTAATGACAAAGTATCCATATCATGTGTTTACTTACAAATGGCTCAAAGATGTTATTTATCTCTACTTCTTCATCCAAGGCAAACTCGTGCCCATCAATGCACAAATTATTGTCTTCATCTTCTGTATTTACTTTCGTCGATTAACTAATTATTGTTGTGTTTCTTGAGTCCTATTCCAATCAACCAATGGAATATTATCAACATAAACAAAATCATCAACAAAATGGATGAACAATCACAATTTTTGGATTTCATATTGGGGTTCTTGGCCTCGTGTGATGCGATATTTGGTAGTTTCTACTATTTAGTCATGGGGGAGATTGTGTTTGCTTGCCTCATGTGGATATTGCTGCATATTATATAATTTTGCATATGTTGATGATGGTTGCTTTATGCTGGCATATTGATGCTTTATGCTAGAAGTTGTTTCTCGGATATGTTACTCTAAACTTTTCTTGGATATATTTGTTTCTTATATGGAGGTATGGATGAGATTTGATGCATTGAATTTCAAACATGTAGAGATGTATTTCTCTACTATGTACTTTAGTTCTTGCTGCATTTTCATATGGAGTTGAACCTTTGCCATTGATGTCAAGGGGGATAAAATTTGGATGGATAGAGATCAGCCTCACATGTTGTTGAGGTTGACATCAATGCCAAAGGGGGATTTTATTGGCATTGTAGTATTGGAATTGATGTCAACATGGTCATGGTTCTAGCTAGATAGTTGAGTTGACATTGGGATAATTGTGTTGGCATTGATGTCAACATTATGATGTCACTCATGTTGGTTTGTGTTAGCATGCGTTGGCATTGATGTTTGCTCGTGTAATGCCATTGATGGAGCTTGTGGTAGTATTATGGCCTTGGATGAGTTGGGATGTGCATTGATAGACATGTCATGACAGTTTGTTAATGTTTCAAGGTAGTTGGATGGTTTTGATACATGTAGAGGATGGCTCTACATGTTGAGATGGTCATATACATGTGATAGAGATGGTTCATGGCACACTATTTGAGTTGGCAACTAGGTCTTCATCTAGGTCTTCATGCTTATGCTCATGTAGATGACTTGCTACAGTGTGATGGCTTTATGAGGATGTTTTTGAGGTGCTACAATATGTTGCAGATATCTTGCAGGTCTAACAAAGGTGTTGCAACTTGTTTAGATGATTATTGGAGAGTGGAGGATTTGTTGACGCACTTGCCAACCTTGTTTGCTAGCCTTCTAGGTCAATTTGGAAGTGACACTTGGAATACATGTTTGATCCACTTGGAGATGTGTTGGAGGTTACGTAAGAGGTTTGAAGATGTTAGTGTTAGTATTTTCATACTGCCATTAGTGATCAAAATCCTCTTTTCATATCATATTAGGGTCCCATTTTGAAATTTTTGTCATTCCACTAGGTCAACATGCAAAAATTTGGTCACTAAAGGTTAAATTAGGGTTTCCTTTACTCCTTTTAGAAATTTAACTCTTACTAGCACATTGTCATACCTTGCTGAATATACATCATTCATGAGGTCAAAGTCATCATGTCATCATATCAGTCATGCCACCATCAATTCTGGTTAGTCAAGGTTACCATTAGGTCCTAGGGTTTTCAAGGTCCAATAAAACACCATTTCCATTGCATAAAGACAACAAGTGTCAAAATGATCAGTAACCTCTCTTCACCATGTGAAGATGATTTGTAAAGAGAAATGATTATTTCATCATGTAATTTTATGTTCACTATATGTAATAAGTATTGTTCCTAAGATGCCAACTCAATCTCTATATGCCAATTTCATTAAAGCAAAGTCAAATTCAAAGAGTTGTCAAAGACCATCAAAATATCAATTTGTCAAAGGAAATAGTCAAGTGAAAGGGTAATGTTTCAAAAGGTTAAGTGAATACCAAAGGGAGTTGTCTTTTCACAAGGGTGTCCAAATCATCATTTTCCACAAGCACTAAACCCTAATTTCCTCTCCCATTGAGCTAGGTTTGGCTATGGAATCAGAGACATTTGAGCAGGGGAGGCCTAAAGGAGGTCATTTTAGCAAGTATGAGGCCTTTCCAACTCATAAACATCATGTCTCCATCATTTTTCAAGAAGTCATTCCAAGGGCCAAATCATTTGCCACACATAGGGCTAGTTTTTCTTCAAAGTATGTTTCCAACCAAACAAAGATGAATTTTACAAATGTGAGAGACGTTTTTTTCCATAATAGTCCAAGTAGGACAAACATCCTTTGGTTTTTACACAGGTGTTATGGTTTTGGAGAAATGTCGAAAATACAATTGCTACAAGAGAGTTGCTGCACTTCTTTGAGTGACCTTAGAAAACTTATTTTTTCTCCTAGTTGGAGTCTCAAACTGACTTTCTTGATGCATTAAATGATAACCAGATAGCAAGAGATTTCCAATGAGCTATCATGAGCTCAATTTGGAGTTGAGGAAGACATCTAAAATTTTCCTGTAAGATCACACTTCATGTTTTCACCCTCATTCAGCACTTTTTGACCAGTCTTGGGAGAATTGATTTTTGAGCGGCTATAATTGATCATTTTCAGTGCTTAATAGGTCCATTGTGTATCCAAGAGAGATATATTTCCAATGAGATATTATGGGCTCCATTTTGAGTTTTGGAAGTCACTCAAAAGTCTATTTTAATTCGGCACTGCGCACTTCCTTCTGGCGCTACACACTTTCCCAAAAATCATCTGTATGGTCAAACACGCAGTGCCCTAAGCGCTGCACACTTTTTTGGGGAATTTTTTGGAGAAATGGAGACCATAAATGGATTCACAATGAAAAATACATCTAAGAAAACCATGTTTCAATCCTTATTTTGCAAAACTGGGAGGTGAAAAGGGCAAAAAATAGCAAAAAATCACATTTCTGCCCTCCTTTTCAGCCAGACGCTGCATGTTTGACAAATATTGGAGAATTGAATTTTGGATCATCAAATAAGTTCCATTTTGGAAATATAAGGCATATTTGGAAACTAGACAAGGCAAACTTTCCAATGAGCTATCCCGGGCTCAATTTGGACACCGGGAAGGAGTCAAAAGCAACCTGCAAGATGGAGGACAACATGACACTATGAGGGCACACTTGACAGAAAGATGGCACACTTGACAATTTGCCTAATTTTTCACTGTTCTTCTCTAGATTTGATTTTCACTTATGGAAATCAAAGTTTCACTAATGTTATTGATATTGTAAATGTAATTATGATCTTTTACTATTACCTATGGGTAAATACATTATGTAAATAGAATTCATCAAGTCAAATGAACTAGTTTCAATGTAATTAGGGATGAGTCACTTTGACCACCCTACACTCTAGCTATTAGTTCAGATTTTGGTGGAACTACTCCTCCTCTCATGGATTCGACCCCTGCGGTTGGGAGGAGTTTGTTTTGATGTATATATCTTCCCTTCCTTCACTCTTTTCAAAGGTTGGACTCCATTGAATGTACTAGTGTTTCAGACTTCGGCATGGAATATATTGGATGAATTGTAGCTATTTTGGTGAGATTCCTGTGGCACGATATTTTCATATTGTTTCTTCTTCAGTTACATGTGTGTAAATGTTTTGTATCTTCCATGATCCGTTTCACTTCTTAATATGTTTGATTTTGAAGGCTGATAAGTAGAATTCATCTTCTATGATCTGTTTTGGGAAAATCATCATAATTTGTTTCAACTCCTTTGTTTAAAAACAATTCACGATTTTCATGCTTTTTTTAGCATCTCATCAGTCTAAACCATTCCATGAATATACTACAAAGTGTTAAAGTACTTGCCTACCTTGCCCCATCAGATGTCTGCAATTCTGATTTTCTTTTTCCCTGACGTAGTTCACTCTTTGACCTAATTCACTCATCCAATGACTACCCCAATAAAATAAAACCGAAAACCTAAGCTACTATATATAGCCTAAAGCCCTAATACATCTAGCCTTCTTGGCTGTGATCCTTTGGAGAGAGCCCTATCCAGCTTGGCAGGGCTAGCTACCAAGAAAAAATATTAGTTTATGGTTACATTAGCTGGACCCTTGCTAACACATTATCATACCTTGCTGAATATACATCAGTCATGAGGTCAAATTCATCATGTCATCATATCATTCATGACATCATCAATTCTGGGCATTCATGGTTACCATTAGGTCCTAGGGTTTTCAAGGTCCAATAAAACACCACTTCCATTGCATAAAGCCAACAAGTGTCAAAATGATTAGTAACCTCTCTTCACCATGTGAAGATGATTTGTAAAGAGAAATGATTATTTGATCATGTAATTTTATGTTCACTATATATAATAAGTACTGTTCCTAATCTGCCAACTCAATCTCTATATGCCAACTTCATTAAAGCAAAGTCAAATTCAAAGAGTTCTCAAAGGCCATGAAAATGTGAATTTGTCAAAATAAATAGTGAAGTGAAAGGGTAATGTTTCAAAAAGTTAAGTGAATACCAAAGGGAGTTGTCTTTTCCCAAGGGTGTCCAAATCATCATTTTCCACAAGCACTAAACCCTAATTTCCTCTCCCACTAAGCTAGGGTTGGCTATGGAATCAGAGACATCTGAGTAGAGGAGGCATAAGGGAGGTCATTTCAGAATGTATGATGGCATTTCAACTCATAAACATCATGTCTCCATCATTTTTGAAGAAGTCATTCCAAGGGACAAATAATTTGCGACACATAGGGCTAGTTTTGCTTAAAAGTATGTTTCCAAACAAACTGAGATGAATTTTACAAAGGTGAGAGAGGTTTTTGTCCATAATATTTCAAGGATGAAAAAACTTCTTTTGTTTTTACACAGGTGTTATGGCTTTAGAGAAATGTAAAAAATACAGTTGCTACAAGAGAGTTGTTGCACTTATTGAGTGACCTTGGTAAAATCAAATTTTCTCCTAGTTGGAGTATCCAAATGACTTTCTTGATGAGTCAAATGATAACTAGACAGAAAGAGATTTCCACTGAGCTATCATGAGATCAATTTGGAATTGAGGAATACCTCCCAAAGTTTCCTGTAAGATAACAATTGATTTTTACACCCTCATTCTGCACATTTTGACCAGTTTTGGGAGAATTGATTTTTGAGGGGCTTTAATTGATCATTTTCAGTGCTTAATAGGTCCATTGTGTAGCCAAGAGAGATATTTTTCCAACGTGCTATCATGGTATCAATTGGGACTTCGGGAAGGAACTCAAAATTCCATTTGAATTCGACGATGCACACTTCCTTCTAGCGTGACACACTTGCCCAGAAATCAACTGCATGGTCAAATGACACTGCACACTTTTTTGGGGCACGTTTTGGAGAAATGGAGACCACAGCTAGATTCATAATGACAAATACATCTAATAAAACCATGTTTCTAGCCTTAGTTTTCAAAACAGGCAGGTGGCAAGGGCAAAAGCCTAGCAAAAAAACACATTTTCCCCTCTTTTTCAGCTAGGCGCTGCGCGTTTGAACAGTCTTGGGATAATGGAATTTTGGAGGGTCAAATCAGTTCCATTTTGGAAACAGAAGGCAGATTTGGAAACTAGACAAGACTAGCTTTCAAATGAGCTATCCTGGTCTCAATTTGGACATCGGGAAGGAGTTAAAAGAAACTTGCAAGATGGAGGATGCACATGACACTGTCAGGGCACACTTGACAGAAATTTGGTGCACTTGACAATTTGCTTGATTTTTCACTGTTCTTCTCAAGATTTGATTTTCACCTATGGAAATCAAATTTTTACTTATGTCATTGATATTGTAAATGTAATTATGGTCTTTTACTATTACCTAAGGGGTAAATACATTAGGTAAATAGACTTCATCAAGTCAAATGAATTAGCTTCAATGTAATTAGGGATGAGTCACTTTGACCACCCTACACATTATCCAATTAAGTTCTTTTTCAAGGTTAGAATGTCTTCGCAGAATATAACCACGGTTGGTAATTCATTGATAAACATTATCCAATTGCAAGATTTTATGGGCGCAACCATAATGATAACCATTATCCCAACCAAACTATTTTGTGGGCAACTCAATATTCAATCAAATGCCTCTAGATCAGTGGATAAGGAAAGTAGAAAAGTGGTATCAGCAGTCAACAAGGAGATTTTTTTTTGACAATCAAATTGGGAAGGTGTTGTTCATGTTTTAAAACTACTAATAACACACACTTTATAAAACTATCATACTCGAGCGTGTGTTAGAGGCTCAAAGGTGTAGGGTTTTGTAAATCACAACTTTAGCTCAGATTGAGCATGTTTAACTATATCTTTTCATATTAAAAATCTATAATTATTCGGATGCATGCCATAAAACTATTTTTATGAACCGTTAATAAAATTCTATAGGTTTTAGCCTCTGTCCACATATCACAGAGTCATCGATTAATGTTCCAATGATTTTTCCATATCCTTATAGTAGACACACCTCTACATGTTTTGCATTCCCACTATAAATAAAGGGTCCCATCCCATAATGTACATCCATAGTTTCAGGTCATTTAGTTTGGAACACCATTTAAATATATTTTTGTCCCTAATATGAACAATCAATTATAATCAACACTTATAGATTAGGGAAGTTTAAGACCAAATCGTCTGAATCAATATTTCCCTTAAACCATTTTTAACTCACAAAACCTCAGTTGAAAGTGAAGTGCCAAATTTTCCAAAGGAAAAACATATTGTTAAATCGCTTTTCGAGGTAACCATGAGTGGAGGATATCAAAGCATAGTTTATGAGTAGGAGGCCATCCTCACCAATCCTCTAGACGTCATTGTCAAGGGTTTGGGGTTCGATCAAAAGGAGATTCAAATTTCCCCTGCCCCAATGTAGAAACCATTACGTTGTGTTTAGCCCGTATTTGGTGTCCGCTGAGATCCTAGGAGCTCAGGTGAGAGAAGGAGAGTGGGCTCTGGGATTTTCTGTTTTTTTTTGTTTTTTTTCACAAGTTGTTATTATTTTGTTGACCCTTTCACTATTCAAGGTACCCTTAGTGGGAGACCCGCACCACATGAATTGTGGTTGGGAATGGACTCATCATGATAGGATGCTTGTGAGAATGGAAACCCCCCATCCTAAATGACATGTTGTTAGCACTGTTTTTATTTTGACTTTTTAAAGGGTGCATTCTCTATACTTATGAAGATATACTTAAATTCTAGTAGGAGTAGTTGTAATAATTCTCCATTCATCGCATATACATTTTTGTTTCGCATACACAATTATAATTCCTCGTCAGTCATTGTCTCTCTTTTTCACCGACATTTCCTAACACTTTAGAGAGATAAAAAAGAACATCGAATACTACAAGAACAATTTTATGATTATATGTAAATGTGGCCATTCTAATTTGAGATAAATGATAGATAGACCATACCTCGGGCTCTTACATTTTGACATTTTTCATACATACTTCACAACATTATAAACATATTTCATCCATGATCTTATCTAATTAGATATTTAGATCGTGGAAGAAGAGCTTTAACACTTACTTACAACTGTAGAAAGGAAATCCACAATTTTTTTTCCACCATGCATTATTTACAACTACAAAATCATTATCAATTATAAGAACAACATTTTCGTCAAAATATATAAATATTTCTTGATAAAAACTCAGTATAGACATGTAAACTGATTCTACCCTTGTTTCTTCAATATCCACACCTCTGAATCAAGGTTTTGGACTACTGTTTTTAAATGATCCCTCTTTGGTTCCAAAGTCCTCCTCCAATAAATCCTTTTAAGGTTTAGTTTTAATCTTTATGGATTCTAATGCCTTAGAGCACTACTCTAGAACTCATTGGAGTATTTTTCTTATAGCAATTTTATAACCAAAATCCTTCAGTGAAACCTCTTATTTGTTTCGGACCTATTTTAGGACCTACAAATCAGTCATATATTATAGAGGTTGGTTGGCCCATAGGCTGCAATATTGGAACTTAGAGCTATGATACTATTTGTCACATACCTCCTTGACCCAATATTAACATTAGCCATATAGCTCCTTGACCCAATATTATTAACCACTTATTATGCTCCCATCACTAAATTTACTCTTTGATTTAATTTATATTCGATAGTGGTCACATGCATACGTATTCAATCATTCTCATAAACAAGATAACACATGAAACTATACACATATGCTGAGAGATTCGACAACATACAGAGTGAGGAGAAAACATATAGTACATCACATGCAATTGAGTCAGACCAAAGTAACTAAAAGAACGTAATTTGGAAAATCGAGCACCGCCACCCAACCTAGAACTGACTTCCTCTAGTTCACCCCCGAGCCGAGAGTTCTTACCATGGATCAACTTCCTCTTGTTGATCTCTTCAATGGGTATTTAATACCCTCTTTCATGATATGGTTTCCTTTAATGGCATCCCTCTTTTAGGTAGATATTTGTATCCATTTGCCTAGGAGTTTTCCAAAAAAGCTCACCTTTCTCTTCCGCAAGGGTCTTCCCATAAAAGCTTTCCTTTCTCTCCCGCAAGACTTTTATTTTTTTCTTAAACTTAGCATCTTTCTCTAGCTAAGTAACTTAATGGATATTTATCTCTCATCCATTAAGCTTATTTAGAATTTGATCTAGAAGTCTTATCATGAAAAAATTATCCATTCTCATTCACCAATAAGGTTTTGGCAAAAATCTCCTCTCTTTGTGTCTCATTTTCCAAGTGAATAATTTACCTTTATTTATTTAATAACGAAGTATTTACTTTCATTATTACACCTCAAACCTAAATTTTTTGTTACAACTCAGTCTTAACTTAGATTCGGCATGATAACAACAAATTGTTACATACGACAAAAAGGTTTCACAACAAATTTGTTAAAAATACTTTAAATAACTTTTCTATGAAATACAATTCTCAATCTTAATAAGGTTAAAATTCACTTGTATCAAATAATATAAATCAAATCTTCTTACCAAAACCTATTATATTCTAAAATCACAATTCTTATAAATTACATTGTTATTTATTAAGTTGGGTTTATATAAATTAAATTTTATAATAATTATATATATATATAATAAAAAATAAATTTAATTTATTAAAAAATATCTTAATTAATTATTTTTTATAATATTTATGTTTTTAATGTTTTTGAAATATTTTTAATAACTATACATTATTAAAATGAAATTGATGATCATCAACTTAAATACCATGAATCAAATAGTGGAAGACTTGTTAGAAAGAATTGGTATCAAAATGGCTTAGAATAACATCCCTGATACCTAGAAGAAAAGGTACACGAAAAAAAGGTGTATTTCCTTTAGCCTTAGTTGCCGATGCAGCTGGGAAAGCCCCTAGACAAAAATAAGATTTCGATGTTTTTTTTGTTATAAAAGATTATAATGATGGTCAAATAATAAATATTTGTTATTTCTAAAATTTTAACATTTTCCGAAGATAGAAGTACAACTTTTTCAAGTCAATTTTTAAAAATCATTAAAAAATTAAAGATGGAGAAAAAGAGAAAACTAGGTAATCTTCCAATTACTAATCACATAAAATCTAAATGGTAGAGATAAAACTGAGACGTAATTATATGAATACTTGAAGGCATGCAGTTTTTCATCATACATGATTTATGTCATAAAACGTTTATGCTAGCTTATGCTTGAATAGATATAAACGCTATTTCACGTGCCTCTGAAATATAGAAATACCAAATCTGAAAAACGAATTTCTGCATGGTGGTAAGGAGGTTTATTTGAAAGAGAAAAAAAATATGAAACTTCGAATATTTCTTGCACTTTACTTAATTTCAATTGGGGAAATAGTTGTTCATATAATGGTATAACATTTGATTTTTTATGTCATATATTTGAAAATTGAGAATGTTATAAAATTTACAAGATATTTTAAATTAGGGATGGAACATCTCACTTTATATATGTGTAGTGCCAACACATTTTTAACATATTTGGATTTTATTTTAATGAAGTTGTGTTTGAATTTGATATGCTTCATTTATGATGGTTACTAATGAAGTTTTATCTACTAAGCTTATCTATTACATAGTTCACAGATAATTACTAATCATAAATGGTGATTTATCTTATTTTTTATTTTTTAAAGTTGTAAGTATAGATAAAGTTTATTTTCAAACAAAGTTTATACATGGTTTTAGTAATATTTTAAAAAGAGAACCAAAAGTTAAAAGAGATGGTGGAGTCATATCAAATCCCCTAGATGGAGTGATCTAAGTGTGCTAAGTGGGAGGGAATATGGTAGTCATCCCAACCAGAAATAATGGATGAGCACATGGCCATGTGCCCTCCCAAATGAATGTCATGGACTCTAGAACCTCAACATGTTATCTTCAGTGATATTCCTTCACTATGATGATGGATCAATTCAAAAATGATAGTAGAATTAATGCTCAGATATGTAGAAGATTTGAGGATGATATTACACTAGGCCCTGATTAGACTAAAGCCACCATTCTCCAATTGCTCCACCTATCATCCCATGTTGGATAATTATGAATCATATGGGTGAATTTTAGTTATGGGAAGTGGAGAACTATACTGAAATGGCCTTATTTTCTTAGGGTATTGGGCATTGATGTTTTGGAAACTATTATCCAACTTGAGCATTCCTTTCTCACTAGTTTATATGAACTTAGTGGTGGCCTCTCAAACTCACTCACCCCACCTCTCATTTGGAAAGCTACCTCTTCCTTTTTGTTTAATTTGGTTCTAGTGAAACTCCTCTACATGGAACATGATTATTATTAAACTAGATTTCATCTTCTGTTTAGAAAAATGCTACTTTGAGGCTCCCTATCTAGTACATCTGTGTCAAGATTTCATGGGCCTCTCTTCCTTTCCTATTTCACTTTCTCTTGGGCTCCTATATTTTTTGTGTGTCTCTATGTTTGTCTAACTTCTTTATACACCCTAATAGTATCATCTTATTCCCTCACTTGTGCCTCCGTAAGCTTGTGTTCCCCTCATCCTTTCGTATATTCTGTCAAGTTTCCCATGCCTCTAGACATTTTTTCTTACCATCACAACTATCCACCATGCCATAGAAATGAGATGCAAGTTGTAGGAGGAAGATAATATAAAAACTATGGTGGTTCATGAACCCAATACTAATCTAAATCCATATAGGACCCAAACTCCCTAGCCTATTCAGGATAAAATCATAGCAACATAATGTGACATTATAGGATAATATGGATATTTAACTTGTTAAGATATGATAGGAGAAATTATAGAATGGATTCCTAACATAGGGAATACTAGAGGAAGGTTTAGTCAATATACGCACATAGTGGACACTTACTGACATATGAGAATTCTATACCATATAGTTTTGCTAGGCATATTTTAGTCCAAGGAGGAAATCTTCCTCATGCTAGATGACTTACATTATCCTTGAAAAAATTGGATAGGTGCTTAAAGAAATATAGAAGACTATCTCCACCTACCTTCAGAGCCCATAAGCTCACTTGATGGTAGGAAAGGGCTAATCATAGTAGAAATTTCATACACCTCTAAGAATATATGGTTGGTCAAAAATTTTATAGTCACTTTAGTCCTCCATTCTGGTTTTCTATATCTATGTTAGCTAATCAATTAGGCTATAACAGTCTACAGAACAAGAACTCCTTCTTTTAATGACATTTTTGGATATGATTTCTTGGATGTCAAATAAAACATTATTTTTCCATTGGTTTGGTACCCCAAATAGTAGACTAGGGTATTGAGAATGCATACTACTAATGAACAAATAAACTTTGACCTTAAAAAAATGGAGTCATTTCAAATCACAATGTTAGAGGTGTTATAAATTCATCACAACATGTGGTTGTCTAGTAGGAAGGCCATGAAAAGTCATTGAGTTCATGCCTACTTTATTGAGGGACTAAGAGTTTGGGGAGAAAAGAATGTCAAGATGACAATGATATTTCAAGTGAAATTTTGCTTATTGAGTTAAATATGTTGAATCAAAAGTTTAATGAGAATCATGTCAACATTACTTTTATTGAAATTACTTTGGATATTACTATTAGCATGCTTCTTAAACAATTTCAATGAGTCATATTTGGGGAACATTTCATCATTTTTAAGCCTAGAGGACAAGAAGCAAATATTGAGTTTACAGATTGCACAAGTATAGTACATGTACATGCATTGAGGTTTGAGAATGTTTAGAAGTCATGAAGATAGGGGACATTAGACAATTGTCTTATATGGAGACAAATTATTGTAAACACGATGAATGAGTCTCTAGACACATGGTTCATAGATTTCACTATATTCAATGTTGTTAAATTTTTAGTCCTTTTAAATATTATGAGGATATGGGTGCGCTCTCAAACTAGAAGAAATTTAACGTGTTTATGTGATAAATTTAGTGTCACAAACACACCTATTAAGAATATGATTAGACGTCTCAATAAGATAGATGAATTTATTTGTACTATTTATAAATCAAGCCAAAAATTTCATTTACTTGGAATGTGAGATGTTTATGGTGGTGAACATGAATAGTTTGAATGATTTCCATATTTGATGTGGTTGTGAGAAGTTATTCTAATTATTCCAAGTGAAACAATAATATGAGAATAAGTCTTCACAAAAATAAATTAAATAGAAACCAATAATAAATTTAGATTAACTTTAGAAATATTAAACACACATTTATACTTTCATCTCTCACTACATCTCATGCTTTGAATGTGATAAACTAGAATATTATTTATAACCTATTGAAATATATAAAATCTTAATCCCTTCCCATTACAAACATAAATCCATATCTCTAATAATATAACATCTAATAATTATTAAAAAAATGTAAATGAAACTTTCATCTTTCTAATTATCATTACACAACACCTAGAAAACCAATTTGACTTATTTATCTTTCATGTTAAAAAAATTGGAAATTTGATAGTTATTTCTTTTAAAAGTCCTAACCAATAATGATATTCCAAATCTCATGTTCTTGTAATTATAAAAACATATTTTTGTAAAGATTATATTACTTTAAAATTACAAGTTATATATAAATGTAAAAATTTTAAAACATTAACTTAGATATGACGTGTTTATACATGTTATAGAAACTTATGGTAGCCATGGCTTGAAATTAAATATGTTCTACATTTCTTGCAGAGATAAACCATTTACTTTTTTTATTTTTTATGAGTTAATGTTAAAAATAATATATATTTAATTTTTTATTAAAATTTTTAAAATTTTAATAAATATGAGTTTTAATAGTTTTGTTAAATTTTTATTTTGTTATTAATTAACGCATATAATCATTGTATTTATTAATTTTTATTTTTTTGATATGTATTATTATATATATAGTATATATAATATTAATAAGAGACTTATTAATTAAATAAGATTTTATAAATTATTTTGTATAAATGTTTTATTAATTAAAAAAATGATTTGTTGTTTTGTTTATTAAATTAAATGTTCTAGTTTCAGTGTAATAGTAAGGTCAGGTTAATTTAATGTCACGTGGTTTTTTTAAGAGGATGACTTAGGTAAATGCTGCTTATAAGTTTTAATATATAGTAAAATAAAGTTATACATGGGGTTTTGGATACTTGCTATTCTATAAGTGAGGCTTAGCGTATGTATATAATATATCACCACGCAAAAAACCTCAACGCTAGTAGGATATCAAATTATCATATATATATAGAAGACATTAATCATGATTTCAATAATTGGTATCTATAGTGTAAGGCTTAGTATTTTAGTTTTTTAATTTTGGATAAGTGGATTATATGTGTGTACTTACTATAATCCATGTAGGATTAGGAGACACAAGAATGGTATAGAATAGAAAATAGGAAAAGTTAAGGCGAGTAGGAAATATAGAATAAAAAATGGTATATACTAAAAAATAGGAAAAGGTAAGGAGAGTAGGAAATAGATAATAGAAAATAGGGAAAGGTATGGAGAGTAGGAAATAGAATAGAAAATAGGGAAAGGTGAGTAGGAAAAAGAGACATGGTCAGGTTGCACTCACAAAGCAATATCTTCTTTCTATTTGACAAAGGAGGTAGGGAAAGCTTGGGATACCCAGTAAATATATTATAAACAATGTTAAAAAAGGATAAAATAATCTCAAAGTTGGACATAAGGGTAGAAAGAAGAAATAATATCAATAAACTTATAAAACATTGATAATTAATCATGTTCAAAAAGTACCCTAGTGACACCATATCAACACATGAATCCATGAGTAGTGCTTGCAATCATCCATTCATTCTCATTGCATGGCTAGGACACTTGGCACCAAAGGAAGTGGGAAAAACATGCGACATGATCTTGGATTATGGCAACCCATATGAAATTTTACTAAGTCTCACAAGTAGTTTCCTTTTGATTTGTATGATGATTCAATGCATTCCATTCCTCATTCTTTATCCATTATGAGCAATCATCTTACAAATTATTTAATCATTAAGGAAAATCAAGCTCCTAAGGAACTAGATTGGTGGACTTCCTCCAAGAAGATAAGCTCATCACTTGAGTTATTTTACCTTCATGTTTACTTTGATGTCTCATTTCTAGTCTCTCTAATTAGTTCAACCATGGAGTTTCCTCCTTTATTTTGGGTTCCTTTCATCCCTTTTCTCCTAATTTCCTGGGCTCTTGGTTATGCATTGTTATAATCATTTTCTTTGGATTAGGAATGTCTATGCTTATGGAGTTTATCTCTTAGAACTATAGTAGCCTAATCCTCAGCTATCTATTTCACCTTTTTTCTCTTCCTTCAATATCCTTAATCCTCTTAGTAACTATTTCTCTCCTACCTTTGTTAAACACCCCTATGGTCACTTTTTTCATAGTTCCTTCTTTCACCTTTAGTCAACCCCTT
>APFE030591770.1:0-100314 GCA_000404065.3 Pinus taeda | reverse complement strand
TCCAAAAATTCCAGTGAAAATGGGATCTCTGTTCACTTACTAATCTTGGGTTTCCATGTAGCTTTTGATTGTTTCCATAAATGCACTAGAAACTGTACTGGCTTTAAATGGATGTGATAATGCACAAAAGTGTGCATACTTGGTAAGTCTGTCAACTACCACCATGATGACACTCTTTCCCTCAGACTTGGGTAAACCTGTGATAAAGTCCATTGAAACCTCCTCCCAACGTTGGCTTGGAATGGACAAAGGTTGTAATAGACCTGGTGTCTTAATTGTTTCAACTTTATTTTGTTAGAAAACCAAACATTCTGCCAAAATATTTTGAATATCATATTTAAGGCCATCCCAAAAAAAATCCTTCTTAACCCTGTGGTAGGTTTTTAGAAATCCTGAGTGACCTCCTAAGGGGGAGGTGTGCAATTTAGTAAGAATATTTTTGTTTGAGTTGTGAGTTATTACATAGGTATAACCGATCCTTGTACGATAATGAATCATTTTTCCATCTAAATGTATCAGATGAATTGGGATCTTATTGTATCTTTTGAACGAGTGCCCACACTTCCTCGTCATTCTTCCATTCATCCCTTTCTTCATTTATTCAATCTGGTTGGATAATAGAAATAGAACAAAGAAATGCTTCCACATCCTCATCCTTTATTGAGAGTGCATCTGCCACAACAATTTGCTTCGCTTTCTTCTAGAAGATTTCAAAGTCACAACCCAACATCTTTGGGACCCATTTTTGCTGCTCTTCTAAAGATAATCTTTGTTCTAAAAAGTATTTAAGACAATCATTTTTTACCTTGAAGTGTCTTCCCATTAGGTAGGGTCACCATTTCTTAAGTGCATGTAGTATTGCCAACATTTCCTTCTCATAAATAGCTTTGTGAAAATACTTTCTTTGATTGGATTGACTTTAGAAAGCAATGGGTCTTCTTCTTGCATTAAAAACAAACCACCAATTCCATTTCTGAGCATCACATTCCACAACAAAGGTTTTTGTGAAGTCCGTGTAGTAAAGACTAGTGCTTGGCACATTTCCTTGTTTAAGATATTCAAAGGCCTTCGTTTTCTTTCTGGAGTCCATGTGAAAATGCATCTTTATTCAATAAATGTTGGTTAGAGGTGCTTGCTATTTATCCCATAATTCTTAACAAACTTGCGGATAATACCTTGTCAACCTGAGAAATCCTTGTAGATGCTTTATGGATGTGGGGATTTTCCATTCCTTAATGGTTTTAATTTTTCTAGGGTCTACCTTAGCACCTTCATGAGATACATTATGACCCAGATATTCCACCTCTTGTACTCCAAAGAAACATTTGGAGACTTTTGCATATAATTGTTTCTCCTCTAATAGTTTGAGCAGCATATCAACATGTTGGACATGATCCTTCCAAGACTTGTTGTAGATTAGTATATCACTAAAAAATACTAACACAAATTTTCTAAGGAATGGTTTGAAAATGGAATTCACCAAACCTTGAAATGTATAAGGTGCATTAGTAAGGCCAAAAGGCATGACCAAAAATTCATAATGACCCTCGTCATTCTAAATGTTGTTTTTGGAATTTCTTCAATCTTCATTATGATTTGATGATATCTTGAATGAAGATCGAACTTGGTGAAGTAAATTGATCCAAGCAATTGATCCAATAATTCATCGCTGATAGGAATAGGAAATTTATCTTTAATAATTAGCTTGTTGATCTCCCTTTAATCTAGACACATACACCATGATCCATCCTTGTGAACCAATGCTACTGGAGCAGAGAAAGAACTTTGACTTGGTTGAATCATACCAGCCTCTAACATTTCTGCAACCATATGTTCAATTTAACTTTTTTGGACATAGGGATATCTGTAAGGCCTGATGTTTGGAGGAACACTTCCTGGAATCAAATTAATAGCATGATCATGATCATGAATAGGTGGGAGGCCTTTGGGAGTCTCAAATACCTTGGAATGCTAGTCCAAGAATTTTTGGAGATATGGAGAAATGGATGATTTCGATGTGAGATCCTCTAGTGAACATAGTTGTGCAATTATGCCTAGTTGTTCTTTCTTTAGAAGCTTTGTCATTCTATTAGAGTTGATTATCTTTCTTGGTTTCCTTGCGATACCCTTTAATTCAACTTCCTTTCCTTTTGAAGAGAATTTCATGAAAAGTTCTTGGATATTAAAAGCTATTGTACCTAAGGATTGTATCCATTGGACTTCTAGTACAACATTAGCACCACCTACTTGAATGGAAAGCATTGGGCTATTCAATACATATTCTCCCATGGATAGCTTGATATTATGGCACTTTCCTGAGCAATTTATGGTTCCTCCACTTGCAACCATCACATGACAATCTGGTGCTCAATATAGAAAGCAATTCAATTCCTTTGCTATCTTACAATGAATAAAATCATGGGTACTTCTCGAATCAATCAACACTATTACCTTTTTCTTCTTGATATGTTGTTCTATCTAGATAGTTTGAGGAGTGGTAATTCCAGCCAATGCATTACAAGATATGGTCATATTAATTTCTTCTTTTTCTATGGTTTTTTCCTAGTGTATATCCTATTCTTTTGATGTTTCTTATTTATTTTCTTCCTCGTCTTCATAATCTATGCAAAATGATTTATTCTCAGCACACTCGTGACCTTTAGTGTATTTTCTATCACAACTCTAACAAATCCCTTTTTCTCTTTTTTCTTCCAATTGTTGTCGTGTTGGCCTTGTAGGTTGTGGAAGTCTAGGAGAAACAACACTTCCATCTTTATAGTTGTGAGGAGTAGACTTCCTTATTGTCATAATTTTGCTTTACACCTCCTAGTACAACATCAGCACCACCCATTGGAATGGAAAGGATTGGCCTATTCAATACATATTCTCCAATGGATAGCTTGATATTATGGCACTTTCCTGAACAATTTATGGTTCCTCCACTTGCAACCATCACTTGACACTCTAGTGCTAGATATAGGAAGCAATTCAATTCCATGCATATCTTACAATGAATAAAATTATGGGTACTTCCCGAATCAATCAACACTATTACCTTTTTCTTCTTGATATGTTGTTCTATCTTGATACTTTGAGGAGTGGTAATTCAAGCCAATGCATTAAAAGATATGGTTGGATTCATTTCTTCTTCTTCTAGGGTTTGTTCCTGGTGTTTATCCTCTTCTTTTGACGTTTCTTGTTCCTTTTCTTCCTCTTCTTCACAATCTATGTAAAATAATTTCTTATCGGAACACTTATGCTATTTAGTGTATTTTATATCACAATTATAACAAATCCCTTTTTCTCTTTCTCTTCCAATTGTTGTGGTGTCAACCTTGTAGGTTGTGGAAGGCTAGGAGAAACAACACTTCCATGTTTATAGTTGTGAGGGGTAGACTTCCTTGTTGCCATAATTTTTCTTTCCACTTTTCTTGCCAACCTGAGTTCCTTCTCTAATGAATCAAGTTCCCAAAGATGAACCTCATGTTGAATGTTATCCTTTAAAGTCCCTATGGATACATCAATCCTTTGCTTCTCTGGAATATCATTTTCCCTTATATTCAATTTTTGAAAGTCCTGAATGTGCTCTGCCATTGAACACTTTTGTTTGATATTTATCAATGGGCTAATTTGCTATCATTTCATCTATAAATATAACCTAAGTTACAATTTTTTTACGAGAGCAAAGCCATCAATACCATACAAACTGATTAGGTTCCAAATATAAAGTTGCAATGCATACCTTTTGTGTGTTTTGCATGTTATGGAGATCAAAAAATTGCTCCATCTATAGTATCCATGTTTCGGGATCCTTGCCATAAAACTTCCTCATATCGATCTTTTGAACATGGTGGTTCTTCAACCCAAATTTAAGGTCTATGAAATCATTATTAACATTTATTTTGTTCTCATCATGAGTTTCCTTTACTACCTTTTCACCATTAGTAAGCATTTCTTGTAGAAACTTTGTCAAATTTGTCTTCAAAATCTGTCTTCAAATCTTCCATTCCTTTCTTTAAATCTTCCATCTTAGCTTCCATGCCATCCATCATATCTTCCACGTCGTCCATCTTAGCTTCTACACATTTCTTTAAACCATCCATCTTAGCTTCCGCAACACACATCTTAGCTTCTACGTCTTTCTTTAAACCATCCATCTTAGCTTCTATTACTTTTTGCGTGAGTGAAATTTGTTGCACTTGGTCTCGTAATTTTGATATATTATGTTGCATTTCTTCCTCTTCTTCAGAAATCATGTTAGAGCTTTCAGGTTTCTTACTAGGTGTTTCCATTTTCTTTCTTCGAGGCATCAATTACCGATAATAATGCTTCACTATTCCCTTTGAATTCCTTCAAACTAATTTTCAAATGAAGCTTATGCAAACATTTAAAAAAACTACACAATTTTTTTCACTTTGTAGGAACTCGATATTGAATCTGATGTATCTCTCTAATTGTGGATCTCCAAGGTCAAGAATTTCTTCCTACTGTAACCCTCTGAGTAATATTTCTAACTCCACAATTCTGATCAAGGTTGGATTCTCGAATGAAGAGTTATGCAAAGTCTCCCACAATGAGCTAAGTATAGACTGGTTCAGTAGAGAAAACTTGTATGACGTGCCGCTGGTCACTTTTTCAACCTTAGGTTCTTAAAATGATATCCTAAAAGGCTAGAGTCCATCCTCTTTCTGTAACTTCTTACTAAAATTTAATCTGATGCTGAGAGCGAAAGTTATGACGGTTTTCCCATGGTCACCTATTTGGAATAATTCAGGGGTCTTTTAAAACCTAAACTTCGTCAGATTATATCTCCGACAATATAGCATGATAAGATCTGAAATTTGGGCCCAAGGTTTAGCGAGCTTTTCTCTCAAATGGTGTTTTCTCAGCTTCTGAAATGTCACAGAAAAAAGTTATAGCGAACATTCCATGGTGACCTGTTTGGAGTAGCGAAACCCTAAAATCTAAAGCTCTGATACCAAATGTTATGAAACCATCTCACAAAAAGATAGAAAAGATAGATGAACACCTTAGAAATAAGCTTCTTCGGGGGGGAAACCTCCTTTACCTTACACAAATGAACAATTATTCGATGATTCAAATGACAAAACCTCATTTTTATAGATAAGAGTCTAAGGGGTCACAATATAACCAAAGCTGACCTAACAATAATAATATAAAGGCACAAAAATGATAATAGTGGGATTCTCTAGGTCAAATAATAACAATATGGGGACAATAGGGGCAAAACAATAACAATAAGGGATACAACGACAATAGTTATGGAGGAATCGCTAGTATTATAGAGACCTAACATGAATTCTAGAACATAAAATAAAGTAGACTATAAAGGATTTATACGACATATACCTCAACATCAGCAATGTTAAAGCCATTTTTCCCATGAAAGTAAGAAACTTGAAGAAGTTTTCTTCAGTTGGGTGATAATGGCCACTATGTGGCCAAATGACATGTATAAACATAGAAATTAAAATGACATCACAGAAAAGAACACCTTAGTAACTTAGTATTCAACTTTTAGGGAAAGCTTAGCCACAATCATGTCAACTAAGTTACTTGCTGAAAAGCTCAAGATGTAGATAACTTGTGAAAAGAAATAATCTGAGGTGTGATGTCCAATCCTTGTAATTTTATACACAACAATATTTTATTCTGTACCGCTTGAATTTGGTCAAGTATATAAATAGCCTATGCTCAAATAAAAACATGAAATTAAACTTTTCTAATAGTCATGAAAACATTTTCACACAAAACAACTAAAAGGATTTCAATCAATTAAGTGTAATATTAATTTCACCTTCACTCTTTGGTTGTTGTTTAAATGGACATGATACCAAGTAATTTCAATTTCATAGTTAAAAGAAAAAACAAAATCTAAAGAAACATTCAAAATACAATCAAACAACCAAGAGAGGATATCATGGAATGGACATTGCAATTATAAAAAAAATCTTTACCTGTCCACTGGTGTTTTGTCTACCATTCCTAAAACATTTTTGTCAGGCCAGGAGTAACTCCAGAAAAACTGATTCGTTTATTCCATTAGGTAGCTATCTATTATATACATGAATGTGATCGTTCAGTTCATCTTCTGATGACTATTCACATTCAAATTTCTCCCAATCGCTGAGGATTAGGTGTCAACATTTCCCCCCCCTTAATCTGAAGGGATGTTGGTGAGTCCAAGCATCGTTCTGGAATCTTTCAAGCGTTTTCTCTTCCAAGCGCTTTGGTGAAGATGTCTGCAATTTGCTCATTTGTGGAACAATGACGGAGATGGATTGTTTTGGCCTCAAGATGATGTCGGATCATATGATATTTAGTATTGATGTGATTTGTACGATCATGGAACTTTGGGTTCTTGGTCAACTTTATTGCAGAGGTGTTGTCAATCATGAGTGGAGTTGATTGTACTTGTTTTACCTGCAAGTCTTCAAGAATTTTCCTGAGCCACACAATTTCTTTCGTTGCTTTAGTTGCTGCCACGTATTCTGCTTCTGTTGTGGAATCTGCTGGAACTGAGTGTTTGCGTGATCTCCAAGAGACAACTCTTGATCCAAGACTCGTAGCATATCCTGAAGTAGATACTCCAATTTCTTTGTCTCCATCGAAGTCTGAATCAGAGTATCCAATCAAGCTGAAGTCGTCCACCTGTGTATACTTGATTCCAAGGTCTTGAGTTCCCTTCAAGTACCTTAGAACTCCTTTTGCAACAGACCAATGTCCCTCACAAGGCTTTTGCATAAACCTGGAGAGGATTCCAACATCAAATGAAATGTCTGGTCTGGTAGTAGTGAGGTAGATGAGACTTCCTACAAGATGTTTATATTTTGTTGCATCCTCAAATTCCCTTCCTTCAATAGATGTGAGCATTAAGTTTTGTTCCATTGGAGTAGTGAGAGGATTGCATTCTGTCATGCCAAACCTATTCAACAAATCTCCAATGTATTTCTTTTGAGAAAGAAACATGGACTTTGGATGTTGGGTTACATCAATGCCAAGATAGTAATGAACATAGCCTAAATCAGTCATTTCAAAACTTTTCCCCAATTCTTTCTTTATGGATGCAATATAGCTTTCATTGTTCCCTGTCATTAAAATATCATCTACATATACCACAATATATACAACTGTTTTTCCAACTTTCTTGACAAATAAAGTTGCATCATCAAGATCAAAATGATTGAAGTTGAGTTTTAGAAGATGCGAGTTAGTTTTTCATACCAGGCTCGTGGTGCTTGTTTGAGGCCACACAAGGACTTCACAAGTTTGCAGACTTTATGTTCATGTCCTTTCACAGCAAATCCTTCAAGCTAGGACATAAAAACATTCTCTTTTAGATCTCCATTCAAGAAGGCAGTTTTTACATCCATTTGATGGGCTTTCCAACCATTCTGAGCTGCTAGTGCAAAGAGTGTCCGGATGGTGACCCATTTTGCTGTGGGGCAAAAGTTTCCTCATAATCGACCCCTTCCTTCTATGCAAAACCTTTTTACACAAGCCTAGCTTTGTGCTTGTCAAGTGAGCCATCAACTTTGTACTTGTTCTTGTAGACCCACTTGCAGCCAATTGGTTTGGTTCCAAATGGAGGATCAACCAGCTTCCAAGTGTCGTTCTTTATGAGGGATCATACTCCTTTGGCATCGCTTCTTTCCATTCATCATGAGAAGCAGCTTCTTTAAAGGAAGTTGGTTCAAAATCTATAGACAAGTTCAATTCACAATCATAAGAAACATCCATATCAACAGGTGAATTAGAGTCATCTACATCACCTCCATTTTGTCGGTTTGCATTTCTTGTTCCTGTTTTTCCAATTTCATCAGGATGAACACTTTCAAGTGTCTTTGTCAGCCACTTTGGGGGACCTTTCTGAGATGGTCCAGGCTGCTCTGTTGATTGAGTTGGGAGTGAATCAAGATTGAGTCTCCCAATTCTATCAATTACATCACTTAAAGCATCATCCGTTGTTGGAGTTTCAGTCGGGGGAGAGTATTCTTCAGAAGAAGATTTCACATGTTGATCTAGTATAGGAATCCCCCTTCAAGATGTGGAATCCGATTTTCAAATTCTTGAAATGATTTCGTTTTTACGAATCTATCCAAGCGATCAAGTTGCCGCTCAACAACATTGTCAGATTTGGATGATTCAAGAAAAATTACATCTCTAGATATAACAAACTTTTTATTTTCTTCATCATAGAGGCAGTATGCTTTGGAGGTATTCGAATACCCCAAGAAAATACACTTACGACTTCTAGCACCAAGTTTGTTTCTATGTACCTTTGGTATCAAAGCATAACAGGTGGAACCAAAAATCCTGAGATGTTTGACCGAGGGAACATGTCCATACCACAATTCATAAGGAGTTTGTTTCTTTGCACTAGATGGAATCTATTCTTTATATATCACACATAGAAAGCTCAGCCCAAAACATTATCTTTACATTTTTGAAAAAAAGCATGGATCGTACCATATTCAAAATTGTTCTGTTCATTCTTTCAGCTACACCATTCTGTTGGGGATTATAAGGTACAGTTGTTTGATGTTTTAATCCCATGTTGGCGAAGATATTGTTCAAATTCATTTGATGTATATTCTTTTCCATTATCAGTGCGAATAGACCCAATATGAGATTGTGCATCATTTTCAATCCATTTATGAAAAATTCTTGAATGTTAGGAAAGCATCAGATTTGTTCTTCAATAAATAAACCCAACACATTCTGGTGTAGTCATCAATAAATGTCATGATATATTTATTTCCATTTGCAGAAGGAACAGGCATTGGACCACATAAATCTGAATGAATAAGTTCAAGCTTCCTATGTGCTCTTGAATGTGAGTCATGAAAGGACTGTTTGCTATGCTTTCCTAGAATGCAAGCATCACATTGCTTAAGTTTTCTAGGAATTGTAGGCAAACCAGCAACACCATTTTTCTTCAATAAACGGAGACTGTCATAGTTTAAATGTCCAAATCTAGCATGCCATAATAAACTTGATGGAAGTGTACCTTCTTCATGATGAGAAATATATGAGAAATGTTGTGCATGAGCAGATGTTCCTTGCAGTTTGAAAAGTCTTTCTTCTTCTATTCCCCTCATGACAAGTGAGTGATCAGATGCTTTTCTTACCTCAAGCTTGCCATCAAACATATGGATGGAGTGACCTTGCTGGCGGATGTGGACCAAGGACAACAAGTTTCTCTTGAGCTGTGGGAGATATAAAACATGATCAAGAAGAAAGTCTGAGAGACCAGGCAGTTTAAGCCTGATTGTGCCAAGCCTGATGGCTTGATTTTTGACTGATCTGCAAAGTAAACTACTCCATCAACATTGTCAGTGAAATCTTCAAAAAAGTCTTTTCTATGAGTCATATGACAGGTTGCTCCTGAATCAAGCAACCAGTCATTTTTCCAGGAAGCAAGTGAAGTGTTAAACAAATCTTCATTTACTCCAATGTTACATTGTGCCTCAATATAGTGAGCGGATTCAGGTGCTTTACCTTTGTCTGTATCATCAGTTTTACCTTTCTGTTGGTTCCTTCTCTGCTCAATTTTGTCCCATGGTAGCTTGCATGTAGAGGCATCATGTGATCCATTTCTTTTGCAGTGAATACAATGTAAATCTGCTTTTTCTCCTTGAGGATGTCTGCCCCCCCTGCCTCTGAAGTATCTTCCTCTTCCTCTTCGTCCACCTCTTCCTCTTGTAGAATCTTGAGCATGATATTTTTCTTTATTAGCCATGCATACAGTCTCTTCAGAAGATTCAGGGACTGTCTTCTTTCCAAAGGCTTTTTCTCTTTCGGCAAACTTTTTCACAAGAGAGTCAAAGGTTATATCCTTGAGATTTCCATTTGCTTGCAAAGACTCGAGATAATTGGAGTATGTAGGATACAGTGCCTTGAGAAAAGCAATAAGAGATATATCTAGCTCAAGTTTAGTGGATTTGATATCATGCACTATAGATTTTATTTCAGATGCAAGAGCAAGAGGGTCATTATTTTTCAGTTCAAGAGTGAAGAGTTTAATCATAAGTTGGACGACTTCAAGTGAAGAATGTGAGTCATAGATCTCTTTCAGCTTTTGTAAAGCTTCAAAGGCAGTTGAACATGTTGTAATGTGACGACTCACCTCCTTATTTACAGACGCTGCTATTAATGCATACGCTTTGCTGTTCTTGTTTTCCTAGATGGCGAGCTCTTTGTCTGATGTAGGCTTTTTTGGGTCACTGTCTCCTTCTCCGACACACACTCCTTTCCACAGCTCATTGAAAATGAGGGTGTGTTGTACCATCCGGGACCAGTCAGGATAGTTCTCCTTGCCAGTGAGAACTATTCCTATCATAGAGATGATTGAATGCATTCTATAAAAGGTTACTTCTGCTGATATATTAATACTTCTAATGGCGAAAAAAAATTGCTCTTAAAAAACTTCCGCTGCTTTAAAAAATGATTTTGCTATGGAGAAAAAAAATCATTAAAATTCTGCTACATATATCACCATATATATATCTCTGCAAAAATCAGCATATATAACACCATATTCAAAATTCTGCTACATGTATCACTGCAAAAATATTACGATAGAACGAATAGTGGTTAGGAGATGCCTCAGATTTGACATTAAACGAGGGGTGTTTTTTCATGCGTAAGAGAATCATTGGTTTAAAATAGTCAACTCTGATACTAGTGGCAGCTAGGATGAATAACTCTCCACTTGAATGAATTTCTTCAACTCATAGCATGCATATATACAAGAGGAATTGACCTTTGGTTTCATCTTCTAAGAGCTCCAAATGACTCTTCTTATTCACCTATGACCCTTCATATTTCTCTTATATTAATACTTACAAAGTTATTTACAATGTAGCCCAATCGCTAAGGATTAGGTATCTAACATTTCCCCCTTAATTCCAAGGAGTTTTTTGTGAGTCCAAGCATTGTTCTCAACATTTCAAATTTTTCTCTTCCAAGTGCTTTGGTGAAGATGTTTGAAATTTTCTCATTTGATGATTAATGTCTCAATTGAATAGTTTTGGCTTCTACATGATATTGAATCAGATGGTACTTGGTGTTGATGTGCTTGCTTCAATCATAGAATCTAGGATTCTTGGCCAACTTTACTGCAGAAGTATTTTCAACCAAAAGAGTATAATGTACCTATTTCTTTTGAAAATTTTATAGGTATTTTCTTGAGTGACACAATCTTTTTGAAACTTGCACTTCTTGTTTCCCTTCCTACTCTCAGAAGATGTTTGAATATTGCAGTTCTCACTTCCACTCCCTGCTCCCAACAGCCTTGAGCTAGATCCTCTAAGGTCTAGGGTTAAAATGTGAGAAAGATCATGGAAAATAAAACAACCAATGGGGTGAAAATACACTCAAGGAATGGTAAGAATTGCATGGGCGATCCAGGGAAGTCCATGCAAACAAGATAAGAGAGTTGAGCAATTCAACATATTCAGAGACAAAAATGTTCTCCCTTGGGGATCTAGTTTTTATGTCATTTGAAGCCTTGAGGATGAACTTATGAGGTGCCTTGATTTGAACCATTTTTCTCATCGCTATTAGATAGAGGATTTTTAGTTTCTAGCTCCTCCAAAAGATGGATTAAAAGGTATGAAATCAGGCCTATACTTCATCATTAAGGGCACCTTAGGCTTTATGATAGTGTTGGTAGGCTAGTCAGGACTAGCTCAGGGAAGTGAGCATCGTGGGACATAAAGGATGATGGAGATGGCTTGAATAAATGCATTCACTACTAAACTCAACCCAAGCAGAGATCCACTATCCTAGTTGCTAGAAGTATTCATTAGCAAGTGTTCGACAAATAGTTGCAACAAAACATTAACATCTAAGGTTACATATGGCATGCCAACAATGGCTTCAACCACAAGGTTGAGCAATCCTAGGTAAATATTTCAATAGGTTGTGGACATGATTCTTGGTGCCATTTAAGCCAAATCACATGCATACAATTGTCTTCTATTCAAAAGTACACCTTCAGAAAGAAACTCTAGCTTTTGGTTTATGTCTGTGTGATGTGGATTCTAACCCACAAATTTCACCCCTAGAAGAACCAGTCCAAGGAATGAAAAAAACTTTGCAAAAAATTAAGCTATGAGTAGAGAAGCCTGTTGCTTCAATTGATTATTCTATTTATTTACAGAAAAATCCATGAATGACCTTGTTGAAGCATCCATGCAAAATTCTTGACAATGTCGCATACTGCAAGCCTTATTTTACATTAATCTTTTTTCTTAGAAAGATTTCAATTAGAAATTAGTTCCATTATATGATTCAAGGTACATGAAATATCTTTTCTTCTCACTATGGTTTTAATTCTACATAAATATTCTAGGATGTTTTAGTATGGCTAGTCCAAGAATTTGTCTTTGTCCACCAGAAAGAGATCATAAAAGTTGACCAGTTTTACTATGTAGAAAACATGCATTGATATATAGACCATTTCAGTGGCTAGAATGAGGGATGAACACCAGTTTAAATGTAACTTGCAATCTCCACCTCATTAGTTGAGTATTATATATTCTTTGGAAAAAAATATCAAAGTATTTTTACCTCTAATAAAGGTGTTGGAGAATTGACATTCAACCATGGAAACGTCACTTGCAAAATATTTTAATTATTTCTCTTATGTAACTTATTCATATGATATCAAATTTTAGGATATGTATTGTAATATACCCAAATTTTCACTTTGCAGATGCCTCAGATTTAACACATTCATTGATTCAACAATTTATAGAGGGTTCTAATGTTTTCTCCAACACTTTTGCAAAAGGAGCAAGAGTAATTGTTAGAGAGGAAAAAAAAGGTTTCGTTTTGGCCAAGATGAATCCCCTACTTGTCTAAATCATAAATGAAAGCTTATGAATCTCAAGAAGACTATTTCGTATTTGGATAGGTCCTTCGATAAATAGTTTTCTAGTTGTTGATTATTGGAGATGGATAATAGAAAAGTTAAAAAAGAAAAAGAAAAAATCAAGCTTGGAGTAATATTGACCTACTACCTTCCAAGAAGATTGCAATTTCTTCCGAGAAGAATGCAATTGTTGATAAATTTCTAGTATTGGGTCACATTGGTTTCTATATTTTTTTCTTCTCAAGTAGCCTACAAAATGCTGGAACAGGTACTCCAAAAAAATTATTGGGCAGGCAAGGTGGGGTGAAAACGATTGATACGGCGTCTCTAAGTTTTTTGTAATTGCACATTACCAAGTGATCAAGGGGGAGTCGAAATTCCCAACATTAGTAAAAACATTATTTCCATTGTCCTTTCGATTTGTGTAACATCTCTACAAAATTTCCATTTTTCTAGGATTTCCAATTTTCTGGGACATTTATGTTAGTGTAACTTTTTCTTAAGTTTAACCTCCTTGCTACATGCTTTAGAAGATATATAGAAACTCAAATTTCAATTGTATTTAACATTCCATATTTTTCACTTGCTTATTGGCTTCCAAATTCCCACTTCTATCAGTGTTCCTTTGCACCTCTCGGTGCAACTCCTAGTTTTAAAATAAATGCTTGTATATGTAATTTCAAGGACTACCATAACTCTCACATAATTCTTTAAAGGGTGCTAGCTCAATGAAAGAGTGCCTAGTTTATAAACAAGAGGTTGGTGGTTCAATTCCATTGTGTCCTAATATGAATTAATCAATGATATTGTAGTTTATTTTTAATTAAATACTTTTAATATTGGTTTATTTCAATGGTGAGATATTTTCTACATTCATTATTTTATCGCCTCTAATGAGACAAAAGTGATGTTGTATTATTTTTTAATGTAATTTTTTATTGTCTCAAGAGAGACAAAAATGAAATTGTCTCTAAAGAGAGAAAAATGAAATTGTCTCTGGAGCAGCAAAAATGCTTGTGTTATATATTGTCTTTATAAAGAAAATTTAATTTTAAGACAATTTAATTGAGATGCCCGCTTAAAGAAAATATTTAAAACAATGCACAAGTTTTCTTTTGTCTCAATTTAAGACAATTTACCCAAAAATTGTCTTAAATGCTGTCTTAAAACCCCCTTGTGTTGTAGTGAAATTTAACTCCCTTTCTAAGTTTTTTTTGGTTGCAAGTGCCATTTTCAAAGAAACACATTTAAACCAATTCTTTCCCTCTTTGGCAAAACTCCACTACAACCTATTTGAATTTAGCTTTATGTCCCTTTTTTTCAGGCCCGCTTATCACTTAACCAATGCCTCTTCTATGTATGCCTTAGACATATTGGCTCATGGTTTTCCTAATAGAGGTATATCGTTTATATGCTTATGGCTAATTTGTATTTCAATATAGTTCAAACTAATTCATACTAATTCTATTCAAGGGTTTTTAAATTTAATATTCAATAGTCTTGCACTATTTCATCCTTGTGTAATATATATTTGGTCGAGAGCCTGCTTCCTTGTTTAACAGTAAATTTACTGGGTACTTACAAACTTTTGAGGGTTAATATATATTACTCTTTTAATTAGGGATATAATTTATATATTCTTCATATCTTTGTTGGTTGGACTATATATATATATATATATATATATATATATATATACTTGTTTCTTTTCAATTTGTGAATATTGTCACATAATTTCATGTTCTCTTTTATGGCTCACATGCACTATATTCCACTGCCATTTATTTTATACTTGTTAATAATTATTGTAGTTAATTAACCAATCCATGTATTTGTTAGGTATTTATACATGACCACATCCAATTTGGGTTCTTTACTTTATGTTTTTTCTTTTTCTTCTACAATTAGAGAGTCCTTATTCCATGTTTTATATGAACGAAGGATTCTATCCCAGTAATTTCTGTAAATTATTTTTTACACAATATATCTGAATAATTCCTGAGTAAGTTCAAGAAAATATTATATTTGTGTGTACCAATTATATGGATATTCTTTCCAACTATAACTTTTATTTTTTCCTTACTTCAACACACTCTCCATTAAATTTTTCCTCCATTAAGAAGGTGGTTTATATATACATGGTCAACTTACTCTATATATATATATATAAACTATATTTTTTTTTATAGAAGCTTTGTCAATTCTTTATAGAAGCTCTGTCACAGATTGACAAATTTATTATATTATAGTCATTGTGAATTAGTACATCTTCTCATTACTCAATTTAATAGTCCTAATCAAACTCACCATCTTAACTTAGTATTAAATTAATTAATATTTTAAACAATTTCCATATTTCTTTAATCATTCTTCAAAATCTTTTTGTTGTAGCGGCTACAACACCCTCCAAAATTTTTCCTTAGCCTGTTTTGGAGCCTCCCCTACCAGCCTTACACAACACTTTGTCTTCTTTCGTCAAGTACCCAAGCTTCGATGCTTTCCTCTCACAAAGGCAGCCTGTCGATCAAAATTGATCCATTTTCCTCACAGGCTGCTCATCCAGACTTAGTCTAGCTATAGGCTAAGCAACTTCCCAATGGAATTTGTGTATTTCTGGAGGGCAACTAGCCTTCCCTCTAGGAAATGTGCAATTCCCTTAGACAACCTGCTAGGCTCCAAGATTGCGCAATCTTGCGAGTCAACCCTCCCAGCAGGATTTGTGCAATTTTTCCCATCAATAAGCTATTCAGCCCAAGATATACGAAAATATGGGTAGCATTCAGCTACTAGGCCCAAAAATTGAACAATCCCCTTGGGTACTCAGCCCAACTTATAGCCAGGAATGCACATTTTTCCCAAGCCGTTGAGCATTGACATGCATGGACAGTCTGGTTGACTAGTTCCACCCGGGACCGAGGAAACTTGACTTGCATGCATGCATGAATTGATCTTCTCATAATAGCAAGAGAAAACATGCAAAAGGTATCCCATGATTCAGGGAGTTATTGTTAGCAGCCGGGGGTTACATGCAAAGTTGTTTTAGAAGTTTCCCTCCACGTGTCGCTTTTTCTTGGATTTCTGGCATGCACGTCTTGAGGCCAAACTTATTTATTCAACGCATCAAAGCTCATTCATTCACATTGATCTTGGAGCTCTGACATCCCACAACACATCTAGGACTCTCCGACACTTTCATCTCAGTTATTCACGGGTAAGTGGCCTCAACTTGTCTTTTTCAACATTTATGTCACTTTTTGTGTATTTTCAAGTGTGAGTGTTGTTTTCTTGATTTATTTGAATGCCTTCTATAGTTTACATATATTCTAGCTCGTCCTAGCTTTGTTTCAATTTTCATTGCTATCTCACTATTGTCGCATGCGTGAAACTGTTTGGCACGAACATTTTCCCAACTGGCGAATGACCTCACCCACATGCATGTTGATACGTTTGCTCAATCTTCCATTCATGTTTTTTATGCACTATTTATCACTTTTTCTATCACTTAGTGTCGCCATGCATTTCATCGACTTACTTGCTTTCAGTTGCTTGTCAGCGAGTCGGGCCAATGTTTCCTTCACTAAGGCTGTGTTGGGCAATTTGGAGAAGGAAGGCTCACCTTCCTCTCCATATTTATGCATTCTGGCCCAGCGCTGGCCTCTTTGACTGAGTTGTGTATTTCTGGAGGTCAGTGGCTACTTGGCCCAAAACATTGCACAAAACTATCATTGGGTCAGTAGTCTTTCCCAGTGGGAATCGCACATTACGCAATCCCAGCAGCCAACTGCCCAATTGGATTGCGCATTTGGCAGATCCATCAGCTAGTCCAGCCTCCCAATCAGTCCAAATTTCCTTTTGTGTAGTTCTGGCAGCCAATCACTCAACCTCCCAGTGAATTTTACACAATCTTGCTCATCAGTTCCCTAGGTATGTGTTGTGACCTTCCCCAGATTTTCTTTGTTTTCACTAACATATTGATCCAAATTGGATCCTTGAAAATTATCAGAGTCCTATGACTATTTCAAATTATGACAAACTTCAAAATCTTGTAAACAATGAGCTATCAAGAAATAACCTTTGAATAATGGTAATTTGCAGCCAACACGAAGTAATGAGGACCTTCAGTCAAAGCGCGCTGACTGTTGGCCCATGGGGACTGTGCATGGCGCAAAAAATGCAGATGGGAAGCTCAAACCCAGAAATGGAGGTTGTTTCTGATGCGCGATTAGCGTAAAATCGTAGGACAAAACCCCTCGAGAAGGAAAGGCCCTGAGCGTACGGTCACAAGGGAAACGAGGAAACCGTTGGTAAAGCGCTAAAATGATAGGCAGATCTCACGCTCCAAAACTGGTAGAATATCGTAGGCATTTTGGGCGGTAATCGGGTTTGTCAGAGGACTCAATGGTTCCATAGATTGAATGATGCGTGTCTGGTGGATGAGAGAGAAAACCACTTTCATCATGGGCTAACGGTCGAGCAAGTCACCTATGCAATAAAAGTGATGATTGTAGGATCTGGAGGCCCTAGATCAAATAGCGGAGATTGCACCCGATGGGAGACCAGATTTGGCGGACGAATAAGCTAAGGAATATAAAGGTTTGAAGTCTGATTTGACCACTGAGCTGGTAGATGAATCATTTCGCGGAATAACCAAAGTAACAAACTATTTGAGGAAGAGTTGGCACTCAATTTATGAAGGGACAAGTGGCCACTTCTCTATGAAACGTTACATAGTGGCGATGACACATAAGCAGGGAATTCCAAGCACACAGAGGTAGGTGATATGAAGGGCTAGAAGAGGAATCGAACAGTCAAGGGATGGGTTGGATTTAAGCCATGAACAAACAGAGGAGACAGGGGAGACAGAATAGAGAGTGAAGAAAGAAGCAGAGAACAGAGAAATCGAGCTAACCTGTAGAGCTAAGGCATCATCGAGCAGATAGAACAGAGAAAGCTTGAGAGGTTCAAGAAATCTCTGTGAGGATATCTTTCAGGAACTAAGTACCAAATTGGACTCATCCCAGTAAGACCAATTGAGATCAAGACTTGGTAAGGGGGAGTCTATGTACTCTAATGGCTTGGGGAATGAAAGTACCACCCTACTAAGCATCATCTATTGTAGGAGACTCAAATTGAGCTCCTCATTGTAAAAAATCTGCTCAAAGACACAATAAAAAAAGCCACCAATGAATTCTGGACCAGGAGACGTAGCCCAGGAGGATTGGGTGAACTCCTTATTAAATTGTTGTGTTTTGCATTTGCTTGTTGTGTTTCTCTTACTATTTTCCAGTGTCTATTTATTTTTCAATCTTATCGATCCATTGCCTAAGATAATATAGACACACATACCAACACATGAGGTTGTAATACCTACATTAATTTACTGAGATCATTCATAAGTCATTTCAGATCAAGTGGTATCAGAGCTCTAGGCTGTTAAGGTTAGACAAGCTTGTGTTGGATTTAGTTGTTGAAAGCTAACTAGATTAAAGCTCAAATTAGGAGGAGAGTTGGTCGAAACTAATCCTGAAATTGGAAGAGTCTATCCTCAGAAGACAATGTTGGAGGAAGGTTCTGTGGGGCTAGACCCTCAATTTATAAATAGTTTCCTAGCCATAAGATCCATGGTAGAGGAAATGTATAAGGACTTTAGAAAACATAAAGATCAAGATTCATCAGGCTCCAAACAAGATAAGGGAGAAGAAGAGTCTCTCCTCCATGATCACTCAAAATACAAAGGGAAAGAAGAAAGCTTTCTCACACCTCCTAATAGCCCTAAACATAAAAATAAGACATTTTTGATTAAACTATATGTTAAATTTGGTTTACCAATATATGATGGAGAGTTGAATGCAGAAAAGTTAGACAATTGGATTAGACAAGTTGATGTTTATTGTAGAGTGCAGAGTATTGATTTAGACAAGAGCAAGATTCAGCTGGCCAGCCTATACCTTGGAGACACTGCCTTGGTTTGGTGGGAAGGCAGGACCCAAGCTGACATGAAGAGACATGGTAAGACTATTTCTGTCTGGAGTGAATTTGTTTTTGCAAGAGAAAATAAGTTCTATCCATTGGCCTACATGCAGCAAGCCATGATGAGTTGGCAAACTCTTCGACAACTGAAAGGGTAAAGTGTACAAGGTTACACCCAAGAATTTAGGAAGAGAGTATTGATTCTAGGAATCTCATTAGACTCACCCGAGACTCTGTTGAAGTACATCGGTGGTATACATATCTACGTGAGGCACACTATCCTCATGTTTAATCCCACTAGTATAGATGAGGTATTTGTTCAAGCTACACACCTAGAAGCTAGAGGAAAGAATGGAAACCCAGAAGTTGGGGGATCATCCCAACCCACTGCAAGCAAGAATAAGGAGAAATGAAAACAAAAATGGAAAGCAAGGAAAGCCAACACTGCACAGAAAAGAAAGTCTTCCTGCACTCACTGTAAGAAGGATGGGCATGATGATGAGCACTTTTGGATTCTACATCCAGAGCTGAGACCTAAGAAGATTGAGGGCAAGAAGAAGAAGACTGCTGCAACTATTCAGAAAGATTTGAGGTCAAACTCAGGAGATGAAACAACCATTGCAGCCATAGGTATAAAAGGTAAGAATTTAGAAGCATCTACTAGTAATTCTGAACAGTCTACTATTGATGAAGAACATGAGAGAAAAATGCATGAGGTTTTCCATATTTGAGTTATCTCCAAACATCAAAAGATTAATACTTTGTTTGATAGTCGCTCACGAGTAAATTTAATTTCTGAAGCAATTGTAAAGAAGTTGGGATTACTAACTACACCTCATAAGAAACCATACCCATTAGGATGGTTAAATGATAAAGCACAACTACAAGTGACTAGACAATGCAAACTCAAGTTTTCTTTTGGGTCAACATTTGTAGATGAGGTTGAGTTAGACATAATTCCTTTGGATATATGTGGAATTGTCTTAGGAAGACCTTACTTGTATGACAGAAAATCTATTTTCTATAGAGTTGAGAACAAGTATCTACTCGTTAAAGATGGAATTGAATACTTTGTAAGAGCTCATAAGCTCAATAATGATTATACTCTCATAAACTCAGGGCAGATGAAACACATGATAAATTCATGCAAACAATTTTTACTGATGGTTGTAAAGGAAAAGAAACCTGATAAAACCAATGTATTTGAGGGCTGTGATGTTAAACAACAAGCTGATTTAGAAAAAGTTGTTTCAGAGTATGATATCTTGTTTCAAGAACCTAAAGGTCTGCCACCCAAAAAGGAAATATTGCATAAAATTAATTTGCAGCAAGATGCTCCATTGCCTAACATTGGGATGTACAGGTTTTCCACTTTAGAGAATGCAAAAATCAAGAAGCAGGTGCAAGAGTTGCTCGAGAAAGAGTTCATAAGACCTAGCACATCACCATGTGGGTCTCCATTCTTTTTGGTGAGAAAAAAAGATGGCTCGTGGAGAATGTGCATTGATTACTGAGCACTGAATAAGATAACAATAAAAAATCATCATCCCCTTCCTCGCATAGATGATCTATTGGATCAATTGAAAGAAGTTGTTTATTTTTCCAAGTTAGACTTGCATAGTGGATATCATCAAGTTAGAGTTGTAGAACAAGATGTATGGAAGATTTCTTTCAAAACAAAGTAGGGATTGTATGAGTGGTTGGTTATGCTTTTGGCTTAACTAATGCTACTGCTACTTTCATGAGAATAATGAATGATGTACTCAGACCTTTTCTTGATGATTTTGTTATTATATATATGGATGACATTTTGATATTAGGCAAAACATGGGAAGAACATTTAAAGCATGTTAAGCAGACACTAGATGTTTGGAAAAGAGAAAAACTTTATGTTAAACTCTCAAAATGTGAATTTGGCAAAACATCTTTGAATTATTTGGGACATATAGTAGGGGTGGTGAATTGAAGATAGATCCCTCTAAGGTGGCAGTCATTGTAAACTGGCCTAAACCCAAATCTGCTACAGAAGTTAGGAGCTTCTTAGGAGCAGCAAAATATTGGAGAAAGTTCATTTTTAACTTTTCCTTAATTGTAGCTCCCTTACATGCTTTAACAAGATTGAACAAGGTGTTTCAGTGGGGAGGCAAACAACAAAAAGCCTTTGACACCTTGAAAGAAAATATTAGTATAACACTAGTACTAGCACTACCTGATCTTCAAAGATCGTTTGAGATCCAAACGGATGCCAGTGACTATGCCATGGGAGTAGTGTTGACACAGCATGGTAGACCCATATGTTATCATCCTGAGACATTTAATTCTGTAGTAGTTAACTATCCCACATATGATAAAGAATTGTATGCATTAGTACAGAGTGTGAAAAAGTGGAAACATTACTTAATGGGCAAAGAGACAGTAATACACACTAATCATCAACCACTTCAATATCTACACTCTCAAACTAAGTTGCAGCAATCTAGACACTATAGATGGATGGGTTTTGCTACAACAATTTCATTTAGTCATCAGATATAAAAAGGGCATACATAATAAAGTTGCAGATATGTTATCTAGACCCATTATAAATGCATCTATAATACTTAAGCATAATTTTGTGTTACATGAGAGCTACATTGAACAATATGCTCAAGATATAGACTTTAAAGATGTATATGCAACTTTAAGTCGAGGCAAACGAGTAGAAGAATTGGATTATCATGTTAAGGACCAACTCCTATATCATTGTGGGAAGCTATGCATTCCACAAACTGAAAGAGTAAATATAATTCGAGAGCACACACTTCTCTAGTATTGGGTCACTTTGGGGTAAGTAAAACAGTTGCACAGCTGCAAAGATTTTGTTATTGGCCAAAAATGAATGAGACAGTTTCTAGATATGTAAGAGGGTGTACTATGTGTGCTAAAAGCAAGCCCAGCAATAGAAAAATAGGCTTGTACACTCCATTACCAGTTCCTTCTCATCCTTTGGAGAGTGTTTCCATGGACTTTGTTGGAGGACTGCCTAAATCTGGGAAAGGTCATGATTATCTGTATGTTGTTGTGGATAGGTTCAAGAAAATGTGTGTTTTGATACCTTGTAATAAACAGATTACAGATGAACAAATTACAAAACTGTTCTTTCAACATGTATGGGTTCATTTTGGATTATCATCTTCCATTATATCTGATCGAGACACCCGACTTGTGGGAAAGTTTTGGTCAAGTCTGTGGGAACAGATGGACACTAAGCTGAAGAAAAGCACAACTTTCCATCCACAAACCGATGGCCAAACAAAAGTAGTCAATAGGACAGTGATCTAGTTACTTAGGGGATATTGCAGTAAGCATCCTAAGCTTTGGGATGAACATTTATTTTATGTTCAGCATGCTTAAAACCAAGCCAAACATTATTCTACATAGAGATATCCTTTTTAGGCTTGTTTTGGTTTCACACCAAGGTCGCCCTTGGATTTTTTCTTTGGTAAGGACACAACAGTTGAGGGACACAACGATGTGGACAAGGCAACTAGGTTCATTGGACAAATCCAAGAGATTCACCAAGCAGTACAAGAACAACTGGAAAAGAGCCAGGCCAAATACAAGGCAAGGCATGACAAGCATCGGATGGAGCATAGTTTCCAAGTTGGTGATCAAGTCTGGCTGTATATCAGCAAGGACAAGATGCAAGGGGAAGGTAGAAAGCTAAAGCCTATCAGGTATGGACCTTTCAAGATACTTGAGAAGATTGGTGAGAATTCTTTTCACCTTGATCTACCAACTTACATGGACATCTACTCAGTCATAAATGCAGATACCTTGAAATTATTTGAACCTTCACTAATTGAGGATACCAAAGAGTAGAGTCAATTGCATTCTATTAATGACCTGCTACTTGAATATCTTAATGAATTGCAGGAAGACACAGTTCTGGACAGGAAGGTGAGAACGACACGCAGGAGAGATGTTGAGTACCTCAGAATTGGACTTAGGGGTTCAAAGTCGATCAGTGAAAAATGGATAGAGATTGGACAGGTGAGAAAGTTTTATCCTCACTTAGTCGATGCTTGAAAAGCAACTTTTAGTGGTCCAAAAGCTTTCTCAATGGGAAGGCCATGATCCGAATTGGATCCTTGAAAATTATTAGAGTCCTATGACTGTTTCAAATTATGATAGACTTCAAAATCTTGTAAACAGTGAGCTATCAAAAAATAACCTTTGAATAATGGTAATTTGCAGCTAGCATGGAGCAACGAGGACCTTCGGTCAAAGCACGCTGACTGTTGGCCCATGGGGACTGTGCATCGCACAAAAATGGCAATTGGAAAGCTGAAACTGTGAAACGGATGCTGTTTCTGATGCACAATTAGTGCAGTGCTAATCACACATTGCAGGACAAAACCCCTTGAGAAGGAAAGGCCCCGAGCACACGGTCACAAGGGAAACCAAGAAACCATGGGAAAAGTGCTAAAATGATAGGCAGGTACCGCTCTTCGAAACCTGTGGAATACCAGAGGCATTTTGGGCAATAAGCGGGTTTGTCAGAGGAACCAGTGATTCAATACATTGAATGACGCATGTCCGATGAATGAGAGAGAAAACCGCTCTCACTGCGGGCTAGCGGTCGAGCAAGTCACCCATGCAATAAAAGCAATGACCGTAGGATCTGGAGACCCCAGATCAAACGGCGGAGATTGCACCCAATGGGACACTGGATTTGGCAGAAGAATAAGATGAGGCATATAAAGGTTTGAAGTCCGATTTGACCACTGAGCTGGCAGATGAATCATTTCATAGAATAACCGAAGTAATGAACCGTTTGAGGAAGAGCTAGTGCTTAGTTCGTGAAGGGACAAGTGGCCACCTCTCTGTGAAATATTACACAGTGGCGATGACACAGAAGCATGGAATTCCAAGAGGACAGAGGTAGGCGATCTGAAGGGCTGGAAGAGGAAGCGAATAGTCAAGGGACGGATTGGCTTTAAGCCTCTAATAGACAAAGGAGATAGGGGAGACAGAATAGAGAGTGAAGAAAGAAGTAGAGAACATAGAAGTTGAGTTGACCTACAAGCTAAGGCAGCATCAAGCAGACAGAACTGAGAGGGCTTGAGATGTTCAAGCAATCCCTGTGAGGATATCTATCGGGAACTAAGTACCAAATTAGACTCATCCCATTAAGACCAGTTGAGGTCGAGACTTGGTAAGGGGGAGTCTGTGTACTCTAGTGGCTTGGGAAATGCAAGTACCACCCTACTAAGCATCAACTGTTGCAGGAGACTCAAATTGAGCTCCTCATTATAAAAACTCTGCTCAAAGGCACAATAAAAAAGGCCACCACTGAAATCTGGACTAGGAGATGTAGCCCAGGAGGATTGGGTGAACTCCTTATTAAATTGTTATGTTTTGCATTTGCTTGCTGTGTTTCTCTTACTATTTTCCAATGTTTATTTATTTTGCAATCTTATCGATCCGCTGCCTAAGATAATATAGACACACACACGAGCACATGAGTCTGTAACACCTACATTAATTTACTGAGATCATTCATAAGTGATTTCAAATCACATATCTGTTACCATGCATGCTGGTTGTTTCCAGATCTTTCAGGGGTTCATATATCTCAATGGCTTCCAAGAGAAGAGGATCCCAGGACACTAATGGTGTTGCAGTTGAACATGTGTCCTCTAGCATGCCGATCTATGAAGATACGAAGTTGTATCTAGACAAGGACATCAAATTGAAGTGGAAAGAGGTGAATGAAACATTCGCATGTACTTTTGGGGAAGACCTTGAAGATCTTTAGGTGTACGTGAACATTCATAAATGTTGCCTGTACCGAATTGCATGTAGATACCCCACGTTCCCTTGTGCAGATATGATTCACTAGATTATCTCTCACACTAACCTCGAGATGATGACCTTGAGTAGTGTCGGTGGGCCAAAGCTTGAAACCTTCTGGGACTGCAATGAGATGTATCAGATGGACGAGCCCATCACTGTCATGACTCCTCCATTCATCTTGCCCAATAGCAGATGCAACTCCAAAGACATTCTAAAGGATTGGATAAAGGATCCAATTCATTTCAATATGAACCCTAATCGAATCTATAAGATGAAGATATTGAGGAAGGCATACCAATACTTGGTCATATTCACATGTCGATTGAGTGGCCAGGAAAGTACTAAGATCTTTCCTCAGAGTTGGGTTTGCACACTGGACCAACTGGCTAGAGAAGGAATACCATGCAACTGGTTTGGCATACTGGCTCAACAGCTGAAGGAGCAAGTCATGAAGGCTCGACAGTCACCCGAAGGCATGCATGTAGAGATTTACGTGTTTGCCTACATTCTAGATGCAATCTGCGCTTGACATGATTTCCCGGGCTTAGAGTGGGCATGGTCACCGACAGAGACTATTGTGAGCACATATTTCAAGCTATTCTCCGAGTGCAGCTTCAGAGGAGTGATCAAACAACTGTCCGACCATCTTGTCACCCCATTGTACAGGTTGATATTCGAACATGATCCAGCATGCATGTCATAAGAAAAGATGAAGGAATTTTTAGGCATTGCAAATTGGTATGCCTCACTAGAAGGCACGTTCATCCAAGTGTTTAGTGTGGAGAAGCCTCCACATATTCTACCAAAGTTTGCTTTGAATGTGCTTGGCATGCAAGAAGTAGTGTATCATATGTTAGTAGGATTAACAACTAGGTTACAACGGAAGAAGAAGGCACCTTGGCCCACTATTCCATTACGGATTGGGTTATACGAGATCTAGAGCATCAAGCAAGTGGACGTCGAAGCTGAACAAATGAGGAAGTACACTTTCGACCTCTGAAGCTTCAACCCATATGACGCACATTGCTTTGTGAAGGATCACTGCATGAGAGTTTAGTTTAATTGGATCCATGGGGCATCTCATTGGGCCTAGGAAGACTCATGGAGGTATTGTTACCATCACTCCAGACCCAATGAATAGGCTAGTTTCGCCATAGAATGGTTAGCACGACATCATGAACCAGCACCATGGAGAACACCAGAAGTAGCAACAACAACAGATGCAACATAGCCAAGCATACCTATACGCGAAAAAGGGAAGAGAAATATTGTCAATCACATGGAGGAGGAACAAAGCTACAAGTTTCAAGCAGATCCACTTGTAGAACAAGTAACTATGGCTATTCAACACAAGAGGAAACAACAAGACAAGCGAATCACGCGAAGGTAGAGGGATAAGAAGAGAATGGAAGAAACAAAGAAGGGGTTGCATGAGTTGAGGGAGCAACTCTAGAAAGAACATGATTTGTGTCAACATGAGAAGGAAGCCCATCAGTAGCAGATTTAGCAAGGGGCGCACCACTTAGACAGACGAAGAAATGCCCGTACAAGTAGTTGATTCTTATAAACAACTGGAATCAAGCAAACAGGGTGAACCCTCTCAGGGGAAAGACTTTGCTCATGAGATAGAATAAGCTCTTGAACAGCTGGATGTAGACATGGAGTAGCCGGAGTTGGAACAAGACACTGACCTCATGCCTCACCACAGAGAGGTCAAATTGCTCGATTCAATGCATCCAGATGATGAGCAAGTCTCGAATGACCAAGGAGGTACTAAAATCCTTAGTGGTTAGCCAGAAATGGAGATGCCCAACAACTCCTTTGATGAATTTTAATATAGAGTTGTGCAGCCTAATAAAGTACCAACTCTGGAGGACCGAACATCCCTTACGCAAGTTGAAGAAAAAGTGATAATGATCAATGTGCACAAGGACCCAGATGCTTTGGCCGATGCAACTAGAGTGTATGCCGAAGCCACTAGCTCTAGTGTTTGCTTCCTCATAGATGAAAATGAGCGAATGGCGAGGGAACTACAGGTGGGCAAGTCGAGAGGAGAATTGGTGAAGTATTGTCCTTGGACAAAGTCATGCGAGAATTGTACTCCAAATTCAGTACCGTGCATCAAGCAGTCGTTCCTCTTCACGATTGGTAGCATCGATGTGTGAGAAGAGCTCGCATCTTGAAGAACATACATGTTTTTGTTAAAAACATGAAGGCATGGACCATGAAGTACAAGAGAGCCTCACTTCATTTGCCCAAGATGATGAGGGCCAATGTGGTTGAGCTGCAAGAACGTATCTAGAGTCAGATCCGGAACTATGAGGACCTACTGCAACTCATCACGGGCATACATGCTTCCCATGCACGAGTATTCAAGAGCATGGAGGTTGTTGTGCACACATATGTGATTCCATCACTTGGGACTCTCACCTAAGTGAAGACCAAGAAGCAGGTCCACAGGAGCGTGACTCATACTTCGACGAGTTGATACGCATCTCCAGTATTCCAGACTTGCCTATTAGTGCAGACATAATGCGTAAGTATGTTACTGGTGTGGCCACATTGAGGAAAATGATGCATATGCTTTCAAATGAGTTAAATAGAGGAGCCCTAACAGTGTACCTAGATGCCATGGAGGCAAGGTTCAGGTTCGAGATGGATGTCATAGCGGAACACATAGACACTATCGGAGACTACCAATCTTGGTACCAATATGTTACTGTTGATCAGCATGAGGATGTCGAGCAGTTGGAATTCTATACTTGTCTAAGTTAGAGTGGTGTCTAGTTTGGCTTGTTCAAGCCATTGTTCACATGGGTACATGTGCATTGTAATTTTGAGTCATGTCAAGTGTAAGTCAAGTCTCAAGAGTGAATGCAATAGTCATAGAGTAGGTGAAGAGTCATGAGGGTAGTTGAATGGTCACAAAGGGGAATTTCAAGGGTCAGCCCACCCTTTGCTATAAATAGTCCCTCATAACTCATTGTATAGCCTTTTGGTGAGCCAAGCTTCTACTAAGACTATCTTGAAGAAGGCTTGGATAGTATTGTAACACGCCTTGGCTTCTCCACTACAGGAAGCTAGTACATCTCTTTGGAGGAGCAGGCAGATGTGGCTGTAATGTTCCACTGATGGGGCTAGCCGGTTTACATGGGGTATTGTATGATTGTGACTTACACTTCTTTTATAATAAGAGCCAACACATTTTCATGCATATGTTGTTATTGTGGTTGGACTGGTCCGGTTTCCTTAATGATATATTTTGTTTAATTTACGTACTTGTATATGAACTTATTTGTATGCAATTATATGAATCTTGTTGTTAATTTGTTGCATATGTTGTTAAATTTGTTACCATCCATGTTGACTGCTTTGCTAGACACCAGATAGACCTTTCTCATGAAATTTATTATATCAACCATCACACTCATATTAGACTGATCCGTGAGTGTTGTTCGTGTTATCTTACCTTGTATGTTGTGACTGCCACATTTGTGTCGACTGCTCTACTAGAAGCTGTGCATTTCCTTTGTGTTGTGCGTTCCTAGCTAAGTTGGGATTGATCCCTTTCAACCTAGAACTCACCTTCTCCTTCCTCTCCCTTTGAAGTGTTGGAACCTCTCATACTCATTCCTTGACTCACTGCCTCAGTCACACCCTTTCTACTGACAGAGTTATCTTACTTGCCTCTACGCAACATCGCGATCAAGGCATTACCTTATGACCCATTGTTGGGACTCCTACACCAAACAGTTTGAGGTCTAATTGGGACTTCTTACCAGGGAGATCCCCTTGACATTTTGGTAGGTCCAACATCGTCAACATTTCTGGCACTAGAAGGAGGGCCTGATGACAAGCACTGTCCTCTCATCCAGTTTTGAACCTTTGCATATCTTTCATGGAGTCTTGCATTCTTCTTCCCCCGAGGTTTTTTTCGAATCGTGAAGATGTCTCCATCTTGGGGAATCATTTAAATCTCTTTTCCACTCACACATATGATGTTGAAGGTGAAGTGGCCTGGCCTGAGCACTTACATAACTTCCTTTCCTGATTTATTGGGAAGATGAGTTTACTAACAAATAGGCTTGTCTACCGCTTGCATTCACACTTCGCGAATCCCCATTTTGTTGGGTGCTCAGCATATCAGCTAACACAGTGCACTCATGTGAGCACTTCTGTGATCTTATTGAAGACATGTTCTATAATTTTGATCTAGACCATCTTGACTAGAAATTGTTACAGCAACGGAGGGCTCTGCATGAATCCGTTATCGATTTTTGGTAGTGCTTCCGTGACTTGCAGTTTCAAGCTTTGAAGAGACAAATGAAGTTTGCTTATCTTTGGTACTGGTTTGAGTATTTCCTTAAGAAATCAACCTGTCCCAAGAGGAATATTAATATCAAGCCTTATTCAACATTCTTCATTGATGGAACTGCAAAATCTCATGTGGGAGCAGGCACTGTCTCAATGGACTGTTCGCCTCCCTCTCATTTAATAGTTCCACCATCACCCTGTGATGTTGAAGATTATGCTCACACACTTGTTCAACCTTCACATCCTCCCAACGTTACTCCACACAATTTTTGCACAAATTTGGTTTTGAGTCATTCGAGTTCTCATATGCATTATTTTTTAAGACCTCTGTCTTCACATCGAGATGTTCCTCCGAATGATGCTAGCTTGTGTTCATCCATTCCAGACTCTTCACTTATTGTGAATGAGGAACAACCCACTAATGGAGTCGGCATTGCACAACCAACATGCGTTGTCATTCATGAAGAATATGAGTGGGATATTGAACATCAACACTCGGTGAAGGATGACTCCCTTCCATCTGATCCCCCTCCGTTCCTTCCTAGCTTCTTTAGTGAACCTGTCATCCATGATTTTGCATGTGTGTCTTCATCCATAGATGCACCCATTGTTGATCACTTGCAGGAATCATTGGATGCTAGTCCATCATCCAACAATGGAGAGGACCAATCATTCATTTAAAATGCACTTGATCTTTCATCTGCTCTTTTTGGAAACACAGAGGGTGAACATCCTTCCTTCTCATCTACCCCTCTGTGTGATTCGTCAAATCATGAGGATGCTGACCAACGTCCTCAATTTTTTGATCTTGGTTGTCATGATATCTTCACCTTATCATCTAATCACAATGTTGATTCACTCTTTAATCCATCTAAGCCACTAGTATATGAAGATCCATTTGTCAACGAAGTCGAAACCCCACAGACCGTCAAGGCACTTCAACCAGAGCTAATGGTTATGTCAGGCCCTCATTGTCCTGAGTTTGGTTTTCCTTCCGATTAGAAAATTGTTCAAATGCTCAAGGCTCCTCATCCCTCATTTGTATGAACTCAAGATCAATATAACACTCAGATCAGACTTCCTCCACTCGAACTACACGATCCCAAGTTCATCCATTGGAGTAGTCTTATATTGCAAGCACTCGTGCGTGACGTAAGTTATATTTGTTTCTTTCATTTGCTTGCATGTCATAGTCAAGAGTGTGCTTGTGCTTCAAAGTTGCACGTAGTGTCACAAAACACCATGATAAGTCCATGGATTGTTCGTCATGCACATGCACTCACTTATATCTTATGGGCACTTCGAAACATGAAGTGTGGTTGTCTTCACTATTATATCTTTCTTGTATGTCGCTCCACAAAACCGAGTTACTCGCAGACCAAGCCTTCACCCTTTACCAATGCGCCGGTGGCTGCATTGGAAGTATCACTTCATGTGATCAGGCCCATGCACTGTTAGTGTAGGAGTAGGAGTAATGTTTGCTTTCATTTGTTTTCCTGCAAGCTTGTTTGCTTACATGCTTTGTTTCCTTGTTTATTTGCTTGCTTGCCTTCTTACTTTCTTTGCTTTCACTTTTGATTCTGCTTTTTCTTTGCTTTGATTTTGTTAGTTCATTTGTTTTGTTTATAGGTTAGTTCACATGAAACCATATGTGACTCATGAAACAAGTTGGGTAAAGTACAAGAGGGTTTGTACAACTACCGCTACTTTGGTATCTGTCATCTTGCCTTTATATGATGACCTGTTACTCTTAGTCCATGATACATTGAAGGAAAATACATTCTCTTCAAATTGAATCTTGGTGTAAACACAATGCTTGCGTGCCAACTACTGTCACTTTCTCTAGTTGATTGTTTTTGGGTTAGCCCTTGTCAGCTCAGTCAAGTAGAGTAAGGTGAGGGGGAAAACCTTGATAGGCACATCAAAACTACATTAAAATACTTCTATGTTGGAATAACCTCTTATGCTCTCAATAAGTTGGGATCCATCTTCATCCTCTGAAATGAATAAGTGCTATGCACAGTGAAAATGAAAAATGAAAAAAAACAAAAAGTCAAAAAATTCAAAATGAAAAATGAACAAGGCGAAAGAAGAGAAAGGCTTCTTGCACAGGGAGGTGATGCAAGTAACTCCGCTGGGGTACTGACCAGGCTCGCTGGCAGCGGAGCCATGCTTGTGTTCCTATGTGACTCCACCAGGGTACTGTCTAGGCCTGTTGGCAGTGGAGCAACACCAGAGATGAAACTAAGACTTTGATGACTATACTTCTTGTGCAGCTATATACCCCTCAACCCCAATCGAAACAATTGTGTTGCCTTGGATTGGAATGTGTGTCAATTGACCAAGATTCTAGAAGATGCTACATCTTACATCAACCTAGTGTGAAGCCAAGATGAGCTAAGAATTTAACAATAGTTCCAAAGGTGTTAGATTCGTTTTCACGAACAAGGTCCATTCAGAGAGCTAAAGTTCTACCAGTGTGTCACCAAGTGTTGTAGCAGCTACAAACACCCTCCAAAATTTTTACTTATCTTGTTTTGGAGCCTTCCCTACCAGCCTTACACAACACTTTGTCTTGCTTCATCAAGTACTCAAGCTTCAGTGCTTTCCTTGCACAAAGAAAGTCTGTCAATCACAGTTGATCCATTTTCCTCACAGGCTGCTCGTCTGGACTTAGTCCGGCTGCAGGCTGAGTAGCTTCCTAATGAAATTTGCACATTCCTGGAGGGAAACCAACCTTCCCTCCAGGAATTTCGGAATTCCCTCTGACAGCTTGTTGGGCTCCAGGATTGTACAATCCTGCCGGCCAACCCTCCTAGCAGGATTTGCATACTTTTTCCCATCAAAAGGCTATTCAGCCCAGGATTTGCACGAATTTGGGCAGTAGTTAGCTGCTGGGCACAGAAATTGCACAATCCCCTTGGGTATTCAGCCCAACTTATAGTTAGGAATGTACATGTTTCCCAAGCATTTAAGCACTGGCATGCATGGACAGCCCAGTTGACTAGTTCCACCCGAGACAGAGGAAACTTGACTTGCATGCATGTATACGTGATATTCCCAAAATAGTGGGAGATAACATTCAAAAGGCATTCCATGATTCACGGAACTATTTTTAGCAGCCAGGGGTTACATGCAAAGTTGTTTCAGAAGTTTCCCTACAAGTGTTGCTTTTTCCTAGATTTGTGGCATGCGCATCTTGAGACCAAACTTATTTATTCGATGCATTAGAGTTCATTCATTCACATTGATCTTGGAGCTCTGACATCCCACAACACATCCAAGACTCTCCGACACTTCCGGCTCAGCTATTCACGGGTAAGTAGCCTCAACTTGTCTTTTTCAACATTTTTGTCGCTTTTTGTGTATTTGCTTGTGTGAGTGTTTTTTGATTGATTTCTTTGAATTCCTACTGTCATTTACATATATTCTCAGTTGTCCTAGCTATGTTTCAATTTTCCTTGCTACCTCACTGCTATCGCATGCATGAAACTATTTCGTACAGATGTTCACCCAACTAGCGAATGCCCTCACCCACACACATGTTGATATGTTTGCTCAATCTTCCATTCATGTTTTGCATGCACTTTTCATCACTTCTTCTATCACTTAGTGTCACCATGCATTTCATCAAATTACTTGCTTTTAGTTGCCTGTCAACGAGTCTAGCCAACCTTGGCCCAGCCTCTGCCTTCACCAAGGCTACATTGTGCAATTTGGAGAAGGAAGGCTTGCCTTCCTCTCAAGATTTACACATTTTGGCCCAGAACTAGCCTCCTAGACTGGATTGCGCATTTCTAGAGGTGAATGGCTACTTGGCCCAAAAATGTGCGCAAAACTGTCCTTGGGTCAATCGCGCATTGCACAATCCCAGTAGCCAACTACCCAATTGGACTGCGCATTTTGCAAATCCATCAGCCAATCTAGCCTCCCAGAGAGTCCAAACTGCCTTTTGTGCAGTTCTAGCAGCCACTCACTCAACCTCCTAGTGAGATTTGCACAATCTTTCTCATCAGTTCCCTAGGTATGTGTTGTGACCTTCCACGGATTTGCTTTGTTTTCACTGACATATTTCTTTCCATGCATGCTGATTGTTTCCAAATCTTTTAGGCATTCATTTGTCTTAATGACTTCTAAGAGAACAAGATCCTAGGACACTAATGGTGTTGCAGTTGGAACAAAAGGTGTCCTCTAGCACACCGATCTAGTAAGATTTGAACTTGTATCTAGAAAAGGACATCAAACTTAAGTGGAAAGAGGTGAATGAAACATTTGCAGGTACTTTTGGGGAAGACCTTGAAGCTTGTCAGGTGTACATGAACATTCATAAGTCCGACCTGTACTGGATTGCATGTAGATACCCTGCATTCCCTTGTGCGGATATGATTCGTTGGATCATCTCTTACAATGACCTCGAGATGATGACCTTCAACAGTGTCAATGGGACAAATCTTGCAACCTTCTGGGAAGAAGACTACGATGAGATGTATCAGAATGAGCCCATGACTATCATGACTCCTTCATTCAGTTTGCCCAACAGGAGAGTCCACTCTAGAGACATTCTGAAGGATTGGGTAAAGGAGCCAACTCGTTTCAATATGACCCCTAATCGAATCTATAAGACGAAGATATAGAGGAAGGCATACCAATACTTAGTCCACATGTCAACTAAGTGACCAAGTGAGCATTAAGACCTTCCCTCAGAGTTCCGGGGTCACATTGGACCAACTGGCTAGAGAAGGAAGACCATGTAACTGGTCTGGCATACTGGCTCATCAGTTGAAGGAGCAAGTCACGAAGGCTCAACAATCACCCGAAGGCATGCATGCAGAGATTTACATCTCCGCCTACATTCTAGATGTAGTCTGTGCATGACATGATTTCACGAGCTTATAGTGGGCATGATCATCGGTGGAGACTGTTGTGAGCACATATTTCAAGCTATTCTCTGAGTGCAGCTTCAGAGGAGTGATAAAATGGTTGTCCGACCATCTTGTGACCCCAGTGTATAGGTTGATATTCTAACAAGATCCACTCTACATGTCAGAATAAGCGAAGAAGGCATTGTTAAGCATTGCAGATTAGTATGCCTCACTAGACGATACATTCATCTGAGTTTTTAGTGCAGAGAAGCCTCTGCATATTTTGCCAAAGTTTTCTTTGGACGTGCTTATCATGCAGGAAGTAGCGTATCATATCTCAACAAGATTAACAGTTAGGTTGCAGTGGAATAAGAAGGCACCTTGCCCACTCTTCCATTGCAGATTGGGTTATACAAGATCTAGAGTGTCAATCAAGTGAACGTCGAAGCTGAAAAAATGACGAAGTACCCGTTCAACCTCCAAAGCTTCAACCCGTATGACCCACATTACATTGTGAAGGATCACTACATGACATTTTAGTTTAATTGGATCCATGGAGGTATTTTTACCAGCACTATAGACCCAATGAATAGGTCAGTTTCACCATAGAATGGTTAGCACATCAGCATGAAGCAACACCATGAAGAACACCAGCAGTAGCAGCAACAACAGAGGTAGCAGAGCCAAACATACCTATGTTCGACAAAGGGAAGAAAAATATTGTTGACCACATGGAGGAGGAACAAAGCTGCAAGTTTTGAGTAGATTCACTTGTAGAACAAGTAGCTATGGCTATTCAACACAAGAGGTGGCAGCGCGACAAGAAAATCGTGCGAAGGTAGAGGGATAAGAAGAGAATAAAAGAAATAGAGATGAAGTTGCATGTGCTGAGGGAGAAACTCTGAAAAGAACAAGAGTCGTGCCAACATGAGAAGGAAGTGCAACAACAACAGATTCAATAGGGGGCGCATGACGTGCACATAGACAAAGCACCACCCGTACATGTAGTTGATTCTTCTGAATAGCTGGCATCAAGTGAACAGGGTGAACCCTCGCAGGGGAAAGACTTTTCTCATCATGGAACAATATCTTGAATAGTTGGATGAAGACATGGAACAACTAGAGTTGGAATAGAACACTGACCTCATGCCTCACCATAGAGAGATCGACTCGCCCGCTTCAATGCATCCAGATGATGAACAAGTCTTGAATGACCAAGGAGGCACTAAGATCCTTGGTGGTTAGCAGGAAGTAGGGATGCACAACAAATCCTTCGATGAATCTCAACATAGAGTTGTGCATCTTGAAAGAGTACCAACTCCGGAGGACCGAAGATCCCCTGCGTAAATTGAAGAACAAGTGATCATGACTGATGTGCACAAGGACCCAACTGCTTTGGATGATGCAAATAGAGTGTATGTTGAAGCCACTAGCTCTAGTGTTCGCTTCTCCATAGCTAGAAATGAGCGAATGGCGAAGGAACTACAGGTGGCCAACTATGGAGGAGACTTGGTGATAATGTCCACCTGAGTTGAACTGAAGAAAGAAATACTAGATGAGGTATTGTCCTTGGACACAGTCATGCGATCATTGTACTCCAAATTCAATACCGTGCATCAAGTAGTAGTTCATCTTCACTATTGGGAGCATCGATGTGTAAGAAGAGCTTGCATCTTGAAGAACATACATGCTATCGTTGACAATATGCAGGCATGGATGATGAAGTACAAGGTAGCAACGCTTAATTTGCCTAAGATGATGAGGGCCAATGCGGTTAAGCTGCAAGCATGTATCTGGAGTCAGATTTGGAACTATGAGGACCTACCACAACTCATCACTTGCATACATGCTTCCCATGCACAAGTATTCAAGAGCATGGAGGTTGTTGTGCACACATATGTGATTCCATCACTTGGGACTCTCACTCAAGCGAAGACCAAGAAGCAAGTCCAACAAGAGCTTGAATTGTAGTTCAACGAGTTGATGCGCGTCGCCACCACTCCAGACTTTCCTATCAGTGCGGACATCATGCGCAAGCATGTTGCTAGTCTAGCCACATTGAGGACAATGATGCACATGCTTTCAGATGAGATGGATAGAGGAGCTGAATTAGTGTACCCAAATGCCATGGAGTCAAGGTTCAGGTTCCAGACGGATGTCATAGTGGAACACAAAGACACTAGCAGAGACTACCAATCTTGGCACCAATATGTTACTATTGATTAGCATGAGTATGTCAAACGGTTGGACTTCTATAGTTGTGTAAGTCATAGCGATGTTTAGTTTGGCTTGTTCAAGCCATTGTTCACATGGGTACATCTGCATTGTTATGTTGAGTCATTTCAAGTGTAAGTCAAGTCTCAAGAGTGAATGTAACAGTCATACAGTAGGTGAAGAGTCATGAGGGTAGTTGAATGGTCACAAAGGGGAATGTCAAGGGTCACCCCACCCTTCGCTATAAATAGTCCCTCATAACTCATTGTATAGGCTATTGGTTAGCCAAGCTTCTATTAAGACTATCTTGAAGAAGGCTTGGACAATATCATAACCTACCTTGGCTTCTCCACTGCATGGTGCTAGTACATCGCTTTGGAGGAGTAGGTAGATGTGGTTGTAGCGTTCCACTGATGGGGCTAGCAGGTTTACATGGTGTATTGTATGATTGTGACTTACACTTCTTTTATAAAAAGAGCATGCACATTTTCATGCATATGTTGTTATTATAGTTGGACTATTTCGGTTACCTTAATGATATATTTTGTTTAACTTACGTACTTGTATATGAACTCATTTGTATGCAATTATATGAATCTTGTTTTTAATGTGTGGCATATGTTGTTAATATTATCATTGTTTGTGTCGACTGCTCTACCCGACACTAGATAGACCTTTCTCATGAACCTTGTTATATCAACCGTCACACTCGTCTCGAACTGATCCGTGAGTGTTGTTCATGTTATCTTACCTTGTATGTTGTGATTTCTGCATCTGTGTCTACTACTTTGCTAGAAGTTGTGCATGTCTTTTGCATTGTGTATTCCTAGTCAAGTTGTGACTAATCCCTTTCAACCTGGAAATCACCTTCACCTTCCTCTCCCTTTGAAGTGTTGGAACCTCCCATACTCATTCGTTGACTCACTGCATCAGTCACACCCTTGTTACTGAAAAATTTATCTTACTTGCCTCTGTGTGACATCATGGTCAAGTCATTACCTTACGACCCACTGTTGGAACTCCTACACCAAATGGAATGAGGTCTAATTGGGACTTCTTACCGGGGAGATCCCCTTGACATGTTGGTGAGTCCAATACCATCAACACTTCTATAGAATTATCTAGACCAGGGATAGTGCTAGATTATTCAACAAAGCTAGCATTATATCATAAATATAATAGATATCAATCCACCTAGGTGTTGAAATTCAAGAAACAACATTAATTTAAAATTTGATAAATAAGATATACAAATAAATGATTAATTTATTTAACGACAATTTCCTTTTTAATTGGTTTAATATTTGAACTTACTCACCCTATTTCCTTTATAAAATGAATTAATTCTATTCGGTATCCACGACTTTTTATTCATTTATCTTAAATGAAATTATAGTATTGTAAAATCAATATTCTATTGTTGCTTGTTGTTAGTTACTTCAATTAAACATATTTCTATGAATTGCATTCTCATCCATTTAATGTTGTATATCTTTTTAGGTAGGAGACATTACATTGACAACACAGATGATATATATATTTAATTTTATAATAGATAAACTCATCTTCTAAATATCATCCTCTCCATTTGATGCATATGTAGCCGCCACATCTCCTCTCAGAGATATGCTACCATCACCCTCGCTGGTTTATTTCCATTTCTGTTTGTAAGCATATTTCGGTATTTTACATTAATGAAATGAAGTATTATTTCCGCTGTATCTCTGTGTTTATGGTTATCTCCATAATTTGTTGTGTTCTTGTTTAAATCTGGATCAAGTCCATAGAAGATTCTTGCATGATGAAAAAAATATACAAAACATGAATCGATGGATTCCTAACACAAGAACTAGCAAGGAAATTCACAATCATATCTTCAAGTTGTAGATTTATACATAGAGATGAAATCAATCATGAATAACGTATATGTGGAAAGGAGTGAAGCTCACTAAGAATTCACAAATCATCTTGTGCATAGATGCCGTACAACTACAAGTACAAAAATTAATCATAACGTCATTAAATCAACCAAAAGAAATTAATTTACCATTAAAAATAAATATTAAAAACCTAGATAACAAAAAATCTATTGCTTTTAACAGCCCGAAGGGTTAATTTAGTTTGTCGAGTTCCCATTGCTAAGTACCTTGCCAGTTGGGACGTCACAGTGTCGAATCTCCTCGATGCCCTTGGGGTTAAGCCCTGCTTGTTTAGCTGGCAGGGTAGATCTCTTTGGTTTGATCTTCCTAGATTTTTCCTGTGTATGTACCCTTCAGGTTCATCTTCCTGGATTTTTCCTGTTGATGTAGTAGCCACCTAGTGTCCATGAACCACCCTTAAAAAAAAATCTATCACTTCTAACTATAATATTATTTTTAAAAATATATATTTAAAAAAAACCATACAATATTAATAATTTATTTTTCCCAAACATACATATCTCTTATATATAAGTTAAACAAAATATAACATTACAAACCATCTTAAAAACCAATGCTCACAAAATAAAAGAATTGTGTAATCTTATAAAGATTTATAACTAACATTGTGTAAGACACAGAATACACATATACGAAATTGACCAAAGATTTATATGAGAGGTACATAGGTACATAACGGAATATAATTGTAAGAAGAATGTGGTACTGTCGAATTTAAACCGTCACGATTTCTTTTGTAGGATGGAAAGTAGTTGAACCTCTTGGACAGGCCTGAAAATTGGCGTTCGTTGCTTTTTAGAGGTAACTTACGGTTAATATAAGATTAAAAATTTTAACATGTGGAAAAATACATAATGTTATGCATTTAAATTAATGTACATATACGTTGAATTGGTGCGTTCTGGATCTTATTCTTACAATTCACACTTCATTTCCATAAGTAGTTCCTGACGGTTTGAAGGCTAAGCATTTAAATTAATGTTCATATAGGTTGAATTGGTTGATTTTGGATAAAATAATTACCTACCATTCACTCTTCATCGGAGCAAAATATTATATTGTTTTCCATTATGATAAAGTAGTAATTCCTGTATGACTTATTATGTGCTACCAACCTCTTTTGTTTATCTATTTAAATTCCTCTGTTGATTAAATTAAATTTTCCCTTTGTTAATATTGAACTATATTTAATTAGTTCCTTAGATTTTATTTTGCCAAATTTCTTAATGTTATTGGGTCCAACTTTTGAAAATTTTAAATATGAGATGCTGTATCTAAAATTTGAAAAAGAAGCAATGGACACTTGCAATGACTAGCATGAAAATCAAGTAATTGCCATAAGATTTTGACTTGACAGGCCAAGCAAATATGAAATTCCAGGCCTGCTCTTGGATACCGAATAAAAATTGACGTGCGAACTTGAGAATAACAACAACTTATACTTTCAATGTCCTTCACTCCAATCAGCCCGGTCTGGTACGCTGTAATTTTTTACGACATTTTTTACTTTCATTGTCATTGCTTTGAATTCGGACAAGTGTTGGTACCATGTTTTATTTTTTATTATTTAAATTTGAAACAATATGTTCCGAAACCAGAGGGCAGTGATGCTTATGAATAGCTTGAAAGATGTTCCTTGGACATGGTGCCTGTACTGTACCTATTATTTTTTCATTAAATCTGTTTTGTAGATCGACAACTTCCAACTGTGCTTTCTGCTCTGTAATAGATTGGCAGGTTGTAATGTCGTGATGGATATCGCAGGGAGCACTGTCGATAGCAGGCAATGTCATTGCGGTGTATTTCCGCCTCCTTGTTTCGTAATTTGCTCCTTGCTGATGAACAAAGTACCTTCCAGGACATAAAGACTGTGGACCGAATCCCTCAGGACAGCATCGATCTATCCAGTTTATTGGGGGCAACGCTGTGCATGAATCCAGGTCTTTCTAGGTATCATGACCAAATATAAATATGACTTCTGAAACCTTATCATGAGCATTGCTTTCGCCGTGTTGATTTTTTCCCATCTATAAACCTTCTTCTCCATATAAGTCTTGGCTGTCATATAATCTTGATTCTCTCTCGCTCGTCTTCTTCCATCCTTAATGTGAGTGCGCTCATGATGCCTTTCTTTGCCCTAATGTTAGCATACAAAGGAATCTGAAAACTTTCGCGTGCAAATACGCTATATCATCCGCTTTAGGGTAACCACGGGTTTGCATCTTTCCAATGAGTGATCTTAGGTGACTGCAAAAATCTGTTAGACAAAAATGGCTGCAGAGATGGTTAAGTTGCAGTGAGATACAACAAATTACCAATTAGATTTTTATATATTGTGGAATTTACTTGTGGTGCTACATATTCTCTGCTCAGTGTTATGCCTTGAGCAATTGGTGTATCTACAGATTTGCAATTGGTCATTCTTAAATTTTGGATGACATCAATGGCATATTTTTGTTAACTAACAAAAATGCTATTAGCAGATTGGTGAATTTCAAGGCCTAAAGAGTATTTCATGACTCCTAGATCTCTCATATCAAACTTTGTTTGTATGGCTGCTTTGAAATCTTATAACATCATGTTTTCATTTACATAAAGGCATACAATAAAAATTTTACCTTCATGCATTTTGGTATACAAAGTTGGTTCATGATTGCTTCTGCAAAAACCACTTTTGATGAGATAGATGTCAATGTGATTGTACTAAGCTTTAGGAGCTTGTTTCAAACCATACAAAACTTTCTTCCATCTCTATACCTTATGTTCCTGTCCTGAAACTTCAAAGCCGGGAGGCTTCTATACATAAACTTCTTCCTACAATCTACCATTTAGAAAGGCAGATTTTACATCAATTTGATAGACTTTCCATTTGTGTTGAGCTATTGTGGAGAAAATGGTTTTGATAGTATCTAACCTTGCTACTAGAGCAAAGCTTTCACCATAATCAACACCAAATTGTTGTGAGAATCCTTTTGCAACCAGCATTGCCTTATGTTTCTCAATCTCTCTCTTTTCATTCAACTTGGTCTTATATACCCATTTTACACCAATTCTATTCTAATTCCAAACTCTGCAGCAATTTCTTGGTTTATTGCATCTACCCAATGCTTTTTTTAACTGCTTCTTCAAAATGAGTTAGTTGAGATGACAGAAATGCAAACATATTATGTTGGTCAAACTCATGCTCTTGCTCATTTATTTCTCAAGATGTTGAATCACTGATGGATTCACTGCTTGAAGATGTACTATTTTCAGAATGGTATGGCTCTTCTTCAACCTGCAATCTTGGTGGTTGTGGTGGATAAAAAGACTGATTTGAAGATTCATCAACTTGATGAGACCAAGATTTATTTTCAAAAAAGTTTACATCTCTGCTTAAAACAAACTTCTTGGTAACTGGATTATAAAGTCTGTAGGCCATTGAGAAGTCTTTGACTTCTCAATTTTTTTCATGGTATCAGAGCTAAGCATGTGTAAAACTCCTTGAGAGAAGAAAATGAAAAATGGAGCTAGTTTGAGTAAGGCTCTGTGACCTAAGAGAGAGAGACAAAGAGAATAGAAAAGCCCACATAAGACTAGTTGATAGACAGGGGAAGTTTGAAAAAGCCTATTGCGAAGAAGCAAAGAGAGAGCGTAAGACTTTTTGAGAGAACAGCAAAATTTTCAAGAACCCTGCAAAGAAGCAGAAGGAGAACGAACAAGCCAGCTATGGCTAAGCTTGTGAAAGCGAAAACAAAATAGATTGAAGAATTTTTTTTTTTTTAATAAAGAGCAGTTGTATTAACTCAACCTACACCATTCTACACCATTGCAGACAACCTATTAACACCCACACAAAAGTACCAGAGTCGCGTTAGCGTTACTAACGCTTAATTACATTGGAATAGTACGCGTCAGTTTCATTTGATCATACAATTTCTGCTCAAACACGGCCTATGTTCACCACAAAGAGCGTTACCTTTATATTATAAAAAAACGAACCAGAAACAAAGAGAGCACGAAATCTGATTGGAGCACGAGTCACAAAGAACACACGAAGTTTGATTCAAGCACGGTCAAAAGTAATTTTGTTTCAATTACGTTGAAAGCAGCTGGTTATTATTGGCGTTCCTCATTTATTAACAACATGAATCTCGTGTTTTGAAAAAGGGCTTATTAAAAATGTTTTTAATTTTTTAATTTTTTAAACACCCGAGTTATTCATTATATTAAAAGAAAGTGGAGCTCCACTTTGGTAAAGTTTTTAAGATGCGGTATGTGGTACACAAGTAAAGGTGCTTCGTAGAAATTTTAAAGGTTTTTACAAAGGCATGTAATTTTTTAAAAGGAAGAAGGTGAAGTATTTAAGTTATAGGAAAAAATATTTTTTAAGAAAAGTAAAAGTTTAAGAAGATTAAAGGAATAACAAATGGGAAAAGCTAAGAAGTTAAAGAAGGTCAAAGCGTCAATAAAATATATTTGAGAATGGGAAAAGTCAAGAGGTTAAGAAAGTCAAAGTGACAATAAGAGATGTTTGAGATTTTTTTAGATCTGGAAGTGAAGAGACAAAATGACGTCTTTGCATTGACATGCATAAAAGAATCTGTAGATGACATCATTCTCCCCTAGATTTCAGTAGCCAATACAGTGAAGGAGACATGGGAGACACTTGAGAGGAGTTTTGGTGTAAGGGAAACATTGAAGTTGAAAATGAAAGTGGATCTATAGTAGTAGATCTGCACCGAGATGAAAAAATTGTTGAAGCCCACTGTGCTCAGCGACAAGTGGATGATGTATGTGAAGAAGTCCCAGAACAACAGAGAAGGAGCACATAGATGCTCATGAACCCCACTATGCACAACCACAAGTATATGAAAATTTGATGATTCCAACAACAAAGCTTGCTGATGAAAACCTAATGAATCTAGCAACAGAGTTTGCTGATGACAATTTGGTGAATCCAACAACAAAGATTGCTGATGAAAGTTTGATGAATCCAGCAACAGAGCTTGTTGATGACAATGAAACTGCCATTGGAGATGACAATGAAACTGCCATTGGAGCAGTGGATACTATGGTGAATTGAGCAACTAATATTGCTGATGTAAATTTGATTTGGAAAATGATGAATGGCTGCAGGTGACGCAGCGAAAACATCATATTGACATGATGCTATTTGGTGAGATAACTCCACTTGATTCTGAAAACCAAGTGGAAGACAACCTATTTGTAGCAGCACATGTTAGTAAAGAAGTCAAAGATACAGGGATAGAAACAGAGGAAGAAGCAAAGAAGGAAGCCTACAAAGAGAAAATAGAGACAAAGGAAGAAGCAGAGTTGGAAGCACAACAGGAGAAAGTTCTCATTTCATCGCAGAAGGAACAGAACCAATGTGGTTCTTCATATATTTTCAAACTTGCTATTGATTTCCAGTGTGTATGCACACAAAAAAATTATGAAGAAGAATTAAATTTCCTTGAAGCATGGCTTGCAACACCATGTTTTGATGAAGTCTGCATAGAATATGCATAAATGAATGTTGAAGACAACATGCATAATTAACAAATTAATGAAATTTTTAGTTATTGGAGTCATGAAGAGATGAAATTGTATTATGGTCTTATGTTGTAGCAGATTGGTTATGAAAAACACATTACATAAGATAATATGTGGCAACAACCCACATACAAGGTGTTTTTTGAAGAAGTCCAGGATATGTTTAGACAACCTGGAAAAATGGAAGACCTACACAAGCAAATGACGAAATTGAAATTTGAAAAATACAACAAAGAGAAAAAATTGAAACAATTTAGAGGCTATACCATCTGGAAAATAAGAAGAAAAAAGTTGAAGTCAATTTTTAAACTGTAAACCTAGATGAGACATAGACTAGCAGGAATCTTAATTGAATTTTTTATGTGGTTACAATTAAGGGGGGGTGTTGGAAAATCTAATTCCAACCACCTGTTAGGTGTTAAAATTGTCCCTCCAAGTGCCCCAATTTAGTTTGAGTTAGTAGAGTTTAACTCCAGTTATTTATTAGTGATGTTTCCAATGTAATTTTATTTAACTCATTAGTAATACTGAGAAGAGCAAGTCCTTTGCTCCATAGTTTTGTTCTCTTCAATTTTTTCTATGTTGAGATATTTTTCTCACTATTGGTTATGTGTCATCTTATTTGATTTTATTGTTTGCTAGGTGTCATATATAGTTCAATTTTACTTCATTTCTACTCCATAGGTGTAGAGTTCTACTTCAGTGATTTATTATTAATATTTACAATATAATCTATTTAACCATTTGAAATATTGAGAAAAACAATCTTTACTTCACATTTTCCGTAATTCTTTGTCATTCTTTAAAGTTAAATTTGTGAGGGTAATTTTGTCAAACTTAGTATATATCTTTTCACTGTTAGGATGGAAACTTGGGACAGATCATGTAAAGCCTAAATTATAATGCCTTTCTATTTGAGATGTTGAAGTTGTCATTGGTGCAAATTACATAGTTTTTTTCCTCCCTTTTCATTTTCTTTTTTATGTTGAAGTTGTTTCTCTGATTGGTCAATAATATCCCTAGGATTCAGATAGCAACATGTTTGTAGTGGATTGGTAGTATCTCAAGCAAAAGAGCGGGAGCCAGAGGCATAATGGACGCATGCAAGATGCCATGTCATGTGGATAGTACAGTGTTGACCTTAAAAGGAGCAAAAGATCGAAGAATAAGATTATCTCCAGAAACAAGAAGAAAGTTTTTTGAGCTGCATCATATGCTTGGCTTTGACCAACTTACTAAATCAGTGGAATGGCTTCTGAAACACTCCCAATCAACAATCGATTGAATACTGTAACTCTTTCATTTTCATGACTATCTACACGACTCAGGAACGTGCGTTGTCAACGAGTCAGACCTCGTTAATCCCTATTTCGGATTGGAATGGGAGGACGGAAGTCAATTGCCATTTTGTTCTATTGATAATGGCTATGATAACAGAATGATAACGTCGAGACCGGTCGAAATAGTAAATCCCGAAGAAATACCTGAGCGTAGAGTCAAAGCAAGGGAGATGGCCCGACAACGAACGAAACAGATAAATAATTCCAGATAAACCCTAACAGGGGCCTAGATAAACCCTAAAAGTTCAGGTTTACTCTGATGGTCGTTTGGATACTCCGCACAAAAATAGTATAACGTCTGACAACACAACATGTTTATGATGCATACTACAGTAGGTTGGAATGTTTCTAGCCGTCCTAAAATGCAGAAGTTTCTCCAAAGCTTTCTGGAATATGCTCTGGCAATTGCTATTCTCATCAGCAGGCAAAGTCTATTTTTCAACCTCAAATCTTCTTTCTCTCTTTATCCATCAACACCATGTTCATGACACATAACAATCCATGTTTCCAATTGAAGATTTTGTATACAAATATAGATTTTACATTTCAAGGGTTCGAACTTCTGGTATTTATACCTAACCTGGTTTTTTGATTTTGTTTTTCTTGGGGAAAATAATCCTTAGATATATTGAGATATATTGAAGAATATTAGATTCGTGGAAGATGCTGAAGAGACCATGTATACGACATATGATATTTTCTACGTATTAGATAAATTATATTTTTTAACAAAAATAATTTGCTTCTTGGTTCATCTGTTCATTTCTGGAGCACAAGTTAGGTGTCTTCTTGGCATTCTATTCAAAAGCTTCATCCCTAAACAACTTAGTGTCAGATGTGCAAACAGAACTCGTGAGTTTGCTTATTTCATTACGAAACACCATTAATTATACATGAGCCTGAGAATCAACAGCGATCTTCGCTGGCTGAAATTTAATTTTCATTGGCCGACTATCATCTACCATCAATTAAGGAACATTGTTCGGTGTCATCGTCATTAATGTTTTGACTCCTCTTATTGGTATTAGTCTCAACTAGGCCTACAATAGTACATAAGAAAAATTTGGTAACAAAGCTTTCATTTTTGCCTTTTTACTAAAGGGTCCATGCTTGTTCATTTGTTGGTGCAATTTCAGCTTCACCTTTCTTGCCCTAAGATAGTGGTGGAGCTTATCAACCTTTTCAACCTCTTTAATCAACTTAACCAACTTTGTTGTTGCAAACATGTTGTTTTTCATTTGATTTGTGTATAGAGGTAGACATTTCTTGTCAAAAAACAACATTTCTTCAATAAGATGTTTTTCATGCATCAGATTGAACCACTCTTCATGAGATACATAATTCTCATCAAATTTCACTTCATACCTCTTTGCATTAGAGAGATTCTCTTCATAAAAACATTCAGATTCTACATCAATGGTTGTTTCTTCATCATCTCACGTTTCATTGTCAATTACAAGCACACATTCATCATCCATGATTGCAGCCTCAATGTCAGTTTCACAATCAACTATGACACTGAAAGCACAATCAACATTTTCAAGAACATTTTCATCAACTTCAACCTTCTCACTCCACTTCATGTTGTACCTCATCTCAAGAATATCCCCAAACATTTTTTCATCACATATTTCACCATATTCATACAAAATACTAGACAAAATGTTTTCACCTGGAGTTGATATGATGATAAGAAATGCTAGTGCACCTCTACTTTTATCATGGGCATTTATCAAAATTTCTTTAAAAAATTGCCATAAATTTATTGAACCTAATAGTCCCTCTATTTCAATTGCCCAAAGTTTAAAATTTTTACATGTGAATCATTAATCGCCTCAATATTGCCGCAATGTCTTCAAATTCTTCAGTCTGATCTAAATCTATATTTGGATTCATTTATTCATTTAACCTGAATTCTATGATTGGAAACCTTCCATATTCTTCCTCTACCCTCAGATTCTTTTTCATTAGTTGTTTCAATCTTTTTTCATTAAACCTGAATTCTATGGTTGCAAACATTCCATCTTCTTCCTCTACCCTATCAGTTGTTTCAATCTTCTTTGTACCATCACTACTTTGCGTACTCCTTTTATCTTTTACAACTTCTTTGACCATGATGATCTATCATGCTAAAGTTTCGCTGATCTCTACCACAATCTACAAACTATGCCAGTAGTCCAACTCCTGGTGCAGACTCCTCCAACGCATATCTGCCACACCACAACATTCTCTTCAACAACATTTCCACATTCAACTGCATCCTTCGTCACAACTCACAACAAAAAAGTAGCCTTAGGCTCCACGCGCTTAATCTTTGCTAAGCAACTCAGAACTCAGCTTCACGCTATAAGGCTTGTCGCCTCGTTACTAAATATGCACTTGATATGCAATACCCAAAAAGAAATGTGAGAGATGCTCCTTTTCCACCATATTTATGCTAGAGTGCTCTGATTTTCCCTGCAATGATAGGCCTGAAATGAAAATATACAATGTGCCTCAACAAACAGAAAAAAAAAGGAAAAAAAAAAGGAAAAAAAGAAAAATTAAAAATAAATAAAAATAAATAAATAAATTGAAACCCTTTGTATTACAGGAAATTTAGAATCTCACTGAAAACAATCTAGTAGTGAACTAGCGATGCCAACAACGATCCCCTTTAAACAACGTGCTTCCTCTAATTTGCAGTGATGATAATCCCATATATCTGTTCAATGTCCAATTCAGCGACCTTCATCCATGATCAGTCAGTCACAGACAGTCTCCACGCCGAGTAGTTAATTTGCGGGGGAAATAATTGCAACAATCTTTCAATTTACCATGCAGCAACTTCCAAGAAGATGATTTGCAGGCACGCTTCACCAACTATTCCACAGTGATTCATGTCAATAGAAAATATTGGCTCATGACCTCCAATTGTTGGTCACAATGGATGTGTAACACAATGAAGATTCACAGAGAGCTGTAAATGTGTTAGAAAACCTACACAGATGAATCTAGCTAGTAAAGGATGAACACACAACTTTGCAGAGAAAAAACACTAAAAGAAAATCGAAAGAACAAAAAGAATGATTCATTAGAAAATAGGTTACAATGCTCACGATATAGCATTACTGGGTTAAGATCCTAAGATAATGCACCATAGTGGTGATCAATGAGAGGACTCAACACCTACAACAAGTTCCGGAGAGAACTAGCCAGTTGCGGAGTGAAAGGAGGAGCAAATCATGGAGTAAATCATGCAGAAGAACTAGCCAGTTGCGGAGTTAAAGAAGGAGCAAATAAGGGAGTAAATCATGTAGAAAGGATCTTGCATGTAGTCCCATGCTCTAACTAAGTGTCTACATGTGCCAGTAATGAAGGTCCTAGATGTGTAGTACCTCCAACACCCCCCCAAACACCACTATGGGGAAAAATAGAAAATGGGTCTTAGCAATTAAGGGCAAAGGTCACCAAAAATACAGTACAACTTGTACTAAAATTGAAGAAAGAGGGAAAAACTCGTGGGAACCCCCTCGCCCACCCCCCCTCAAAATACAATGTAATCAAAAGAAAAGAGGAAGAAAAGACAGTTGCTAAGCAACTGTGTCCTTCACTCCAAGATGATCGCGTAGAGAGCGAAACTTCTGCTCAGTGAATGTCTTGGTGAAGATGTCTACAGTCTGTTATGGTGAAGGACAGAACTGCAAATCAATGACCTGATCATGTACTAAGTCTCTGATGTAGTGCATATGGATCTCTGTGTGCTTCGTCCGCTGCTGCTGTATTTGATCCTTGTAAACTTTGAGAGTGCTCTGGTTGTCACACCAAATGACAGTGGGCTGGTGGAACTAGATGCCCAACTCAGTGAGGAAGTGTTGCAGCCACAAAGTCTAAATGGCGATGTTGACTACTCCTCTGTACTCAGCCTCAGCTGAAGAGAGCAATAGTAGCATGCTTCTTGCTTGACCAACAAATAGGGCCATACCCTAGACTGAGTGAATATCCGGAGGTGGACTTGCGATCAATGTTGTCGCCCACCCAATCAAAATCTGTGAAGCCAAGGAGATTCAATGCAGTGCCTGCTGCATAGTGAATCCCGAAGGTGCTGATGCCCTGCACATATCGAAGGATGTGCTTTGCAACATTCTAGTGTAGCTCATGCAATTCCTGCATGTATCTGGAAACTGCCCCTACTGCATACGAGAGATCTGGTCTGGAGTGGGTGAGGTACAATAAGCTCCCCACTAGTTGTCGGTAGAGAGTACTATCAACTAATGGAGTGTCACCTCCATCCTCAAGGTGGACCCTAGATAAAAAAGGAGTCACTGCTCACTTGCAGTCAGTCATGTGAATTCTCTCGAGGAGATCCCGTGCATACTTAGCCTAAGAGAGTTTGATGCCTGTGACATCCTTGTTGATCTCAAGACCAAGAAAGGAGTGTAATGGACCCATGATTGTCATTAAGAACCTATCATGCAAGGCCCTCTTGACTGCAGCAATGGTTGAAGCCGAGCTGCCGGTGATCAAGAGATCATCCATATACAAAACTAAGATAAGAAGAGAATCATGTGCCTTGAGCATATAAACATTCGGATTAGACTTACATATTTCAAAGTTTTGTGATAAGAGAAAAGAATCCGTCTTCGCATACCAAACTCTCAAGGCCTACTTAAGGCCGTAGAGAGATTTCTTTAGTCTACAGACCAAAGATGAATCTTGAAGGAAACCATGTGGCTGTTCCATGTAGATCTCCTCTGGTAGGTCTCTGTGAAGAAATGCATTCTTCACATCCATCTAATGTACTTCCCATCCCTAGGCAGCCGCAATGGCAAGTGCAAGGCGTATGGAATCCATCTTTGCTACTGGAGCAAAAGTCTTGTCATAATCAATGCCATGCACTTGTTGGAAGCCTTTGGCTACTAGCATGGCTTTCTGTCTGGTGATTTTCCCATCTGCAACACTCTTGGTCCTGTAGACCCATTTTCATCGCACAAGTTTCCTTCCTGAAGGAAGGGGGACCAGATCCAAGGTCCAGTTCTCGAGGAGGGAGTTATACTCCTCCTCCATGGCAGACTCCCAAGAGGGATGCCCAACAACCTAAGCATAAGATTACGAATCAGAAGACTGAACCAAATGACAATGCTAGGATGGCGTTGGTTCAATGGCAGTGAGGGCAAGAGGAGGCTCAATAAACTCTAAAATAGTCCTCCGCGGATCAGAACTATCCCCCACAAGACCATTTCTAGCAACTAGGTGGTCTTGTGCATAGATCTCACGTAAGCTCCTTGTTCTCTGATTTATGACAGGGGAAGTTGATTCAATGTTGAAAGCCCAATTTGGGCTTGGATGTGGATCATCATATGCATGCACTGGATTTGTATATGAGGACTCTGTCTCTGCATCTGCATGCTCTACCTCAGCATTTGCATGCTCTGTATGTGCATCTGAGTGTACTGAGTCATCATCTTGGACATGAGGTAGATAAAAGGTGTCTGCATGTGGAAATTGAGGTGCATGCGGGAGATTTCCTTCAAATTTGACACTTCGCTCAATGATGAGCTTGTTTGTAGAGGAAATCAGGAGTCGGTATCCCTTCACACCATCAAGGTATCCAACAAAGATGCACTCAATGCTCTGTGGATAAAGAGCTTTCCTCTTTTTAGAGGAGATCCTAGCCCATGCTTGGGAGCTTAAAACATGGAAGTGGGTGACCTCCAGATTAGTGCCACTCCAAGCCTCAAAGGGGGTCTAATCCTTGACAGACCTATGAGGAGATATATTCTGGATGTAGTTAGCACAATTAAGTGCTTCAAACCATAGCTTATGAGGCAGTGACTTAGCATGCATCATGTAGGAAGCCATCGCTTTGAGAGATCGGTTCTTTCTCTTAGCTACTTTGTTCTGTTGCGGAGTGTATGGAACTGTGTACTGCAACTGTATGCCGGACTCAAGCAAAAGGTTCTAAAGTGTTGTGTTAACATATTTCCCCCCATTGTCTGTACAGAGGGATTTTATCTTTCTCTCTGACTGTGTCTCAACTAGTGCTTTGAAATCTTCAAAGTGCGCAAAAACTTTAGATTTGTCCCTGAGAAGATACACCCAAGTATACCGTGAGAAATCATCAATAAATGTAAGCACATACCTTGCTTTGTTGATGGAAGGATGAGGAAAAGGCCCCATGAGATCACTATAGATCTGATCTAGAGGAGAGGATGCTCTGTGAGTCTTGTCGGTGTCAAAATTTTCTCTAAGATGTTTTCCAAGGACATAGCCTTCACAAACTCCTTTGGAGAAACTGATATTTGGCAAGCCTTCCACCATCTCATGTTTTCTTAGCTGCTGCATATACCTATAATTTAAGTGACCAAACCTCTCGTGCCAAAGCCTACTACTATCATCAACATGTGTAAGCAATAAGGAGGATTCAAATTCAATAAATTCAGAAAACGTATACAGTCTGGGTCCATTGTTTACCTCATCGGTTGTAATTTTGGGGCTGCTATGGAGGTCATATATGTTCACTGCATTTGTAGTGAATTCCACTCTCTTTTCGGTGTCGGAATGAGTGATCTGATAAACTGAAAGCAGGTTTACCGAAAGTTTTGGAACATGAAGCACATCTTCAAAGCTTCAGTGTAAAAGTTCCACTCTACCTTTTCCGGTGACCTCAATAGGTGAGTCATCTCCCATGAGGATGGGAGGTCCTTTGCATGCATCCAAAGAGGAATAGACTTCCTTTGCAGTAGCCATATGATGTGATGCACCAAAATCTATAATCCATGTATCAGGAGAAGAATTAATTGCAACTAAAGCATGAAAATTGTTACCTTTCTCATGTGGCGGATTCTCAGTTTTCTTCTTGGCACCTTGAGGGATGTGGTCCCCAAGGTTGTGCTTCTGAAGGATTTTTTCCATTTGGTCAATTTGTTTCTTCATGCAGGAGGATTCTGGATGGAATCCTTGGTGATAGTAAGTGCATTTGTCTCATTTCTCCCCTTTCTCATATTTGAAACCAGAGGAGTCATTGAAGGGCTTGGTGTACCTTTCCTTCTTTGGATGCGAATGTGCTTTTCCCTTGTCTTTTTGCTACTGATTTTTCTGATTTGAATCAGATCCGTGATTTTTATTGTGGCTTCCATCATGCACAATGAGTGCATGCGCTTTTGGAGGTTTGATTTTCCCCATGCCAATGTAAGGGACTCCATGAACTCTTTGAGAGAAGGCATAGTGTAGGATTTACCTGTTGCGAGCCTTATTGAAATAAATGTAGACACAAAGATGGAGTATTTTGGTCTGAGATTTGACATAATAGAGAGAACTTGGTGACTCTCCTCCTTGGATTTGTCAATTCCAAAACCCTTGAGTTGCAACAATAAATCATTATATTTGGTGAAGAAGTCTTGAATTTTGTCATAGTTCCGTGGATCCAATGACAACAACTCCATTTCGCACAGATGTCCTTTCATCTCATCCTGTTTCCTGCAGATTTCTTCAACCTTTTTCCAAATCTCATTGGGAGTATTACAGGCAGATAGATGAAGCCACAACTCTGAGGAGATGCACATGCATATGGATCCGTGGGCCTCATCCATGCGGATGAGGTACTTGGATTTCTCTATGGCTGAAGTGGGTTCCACTTCTACAGCCATGGTAATCATGTACAACCCTTTCTGACGAAGGTATTGAGCCATTTGGTCCTTCCATTCGTGATAGTTGTACAGTGTTAAGATCGATGCTTTGGGAAACTTCATTTTTCTGTCGATATTCGATCTCCAAGCTGTAATACCTACAAAATAAAGTACTGGTGCGCCTTTTATCTAGCAACCTATGGGCTCTGATACCATGTAAATTTGTTAGAAAACCTTCACAGATAAATCTAGCTAGTAAAGGTTGAACACGCAGCTTTGCAGAGCAAGAACACTAAAAAAAAATCGAAAGAAAAAAAATAATGATTCATTAGAAAATAGGTTACAATGCTCATGATATCGCATTACTGGGTGAAGATCCCAAGGTAGTGCACCATACTGGTGATCAATTAAAGGACTCAACACCTACAACAAGTTCCAGAGAGAACTAGCCAGTTGCAGAGTGAAAGGAGGAGCAAATCATGGAGTAAATCATGTAGAAGAACTAGCCAATTGTGGAGTTAAAGAAGTAGCAAATAAGGGAGTAAGTCATGCAGAAAGGATCTTGCATGTAGTCCCATGCTCTAACTAAGTGTCTGCATGTGCCAGTAATGAAGGTCCTGGGTGTGTAGTACCTCCAACAAGAGCCTCCTTACTCTCAGACTTGATCTCACGACAGCACAAAACTCCATTTTTCACATCAATACATCCCTACAATCTGCACTACACGCTGGCCACACCACAAGGGCGTACAATCTGCCTGGCCTCTCCTCATAGCTCACTGAGCTCGATACCATATCAGAGTGCAAACACAAATCAAGAATTTTCTTATTTCATTACCAAACATAATTATTTATGCATCTACCTCCAACTAGGGAACAGTGGCGACGTGATTAATGTTCTGACACCACTGATGTAAAGTGAGGAAGGGGATATTTCAGTTTTCAAATTTGTTTAATGAACAATGAAATATCACAGTCAACAATCCGTAATACATTGTTATGGGCGTAGCCCGCATGGCTACCACTGACCTCGTCCTCCAAACTCACAATGCGGAGGCATTGCCAATATTAATTAACACCACATAACAAGACAGGTTTTGATTCTAGTTTAGAGGATTTGGTCAAATTTTTAAGTGGGAGGTTTGGTATGCAATTTTGAGTATGACTATGTACGATTGAGAGGAGCTGCTGGTAAGAGAAACTGCTAAGGCTGGGAGGCCGGCCTACTGATCATCTCTGTGCAATTTCTGAGCTAAGTAGACTGCTAGGAAAACTACAGAATTTTTTATGGGAGACAGGGACGGGAACTAGGTGTCTATCAGACATGTTTGTGCAATTTCCTCAGTCAGTAGAGTGGGAAAGGTCAGTAGCTTCTACACAATTTTTGAGGGGAGTTAGTCCCCGGGTGGTTGCCACATTCAACTCTCTGGGTGGCCAGCATGAAGGTTGATTAAATTGCTTGTGGGAAGTGTAGCTTGAAAATACTTGCTTGGTGCTTATGTGTTGTTCTGGGTGACAGTCGATCTAGTCGATGGTGGGGTGATGGTCTAGTTGTTATTGGGAAGTCCGGTCGTCAAAATTTCAACAAATGACTAAGTGTGTGTAAGAGTGAAAGATGCAAACGTGATCTTACAAACACACACCAACATGACTTTACAATGAGATGACTCAAACCAATCCGACACACATGTTCAACATGACTGACCGACGGTGCAAGCGACAAGCGTGACACTTGTGATTGATCATTGATCGATAGTGACGATGCTTGTGCGGTTGTGGATGTGATTCTGTGTGTGAGTGCGATAGATGATTTCATAGCTGGACAAAACATGTACACATGGAATGAGGACTTTGGGTATAACCAGAACATGGTTGTAGGCATGACTTTGACATCAACATGCAAGGCTTGGTGAAATTAACATGCAAGGTGAATGATAAGACTCACATGAGTTCATGGAGTGAACCCAAGTGTGTGTAGTCATCAAGTGAAACTCTCAAGGGAGTCTTTGAAATTGGGTGTAGGCCAAAATTTTGGAGGGTGGTTGTAGATGCTACAACACTTGGTGACACACTATTAGAACTACAACTTCTCTGTTTTGGTTCATTGCTAGCACAGGGTCATGGTATTTCGAGGAGTATTGAATTGATGTGTGGGTTATTTTTGCTTCCCCACTTACCCCATGGATATACATGGTTCACCGTTTTCCAACTCAGTCAAACACAATCAAAATTTAAGCTTGATCACAGTGTTTCGAATCCGGGAAGGGTATTTTAGCTCGCGAGTTGAATATTTTCAGAGTATAAGTTTTCATCTTTGGTGTTTCTCCACTGCCAGTAGGCCTAGACAATACCTCGATGGAGTCATGCAAGAACACACACATTGCTCCACTGCTAGCGAACCTGGTCAGTAAACCGGTAGAGTTGCATGCTTCACCTCTCTACGCAAGAAGCCTTTCTCTTCTTTCACCTTTGTATTTTTTAAAGAGGACTGTGCATCGACACTTATTTATTTTTGGGGCTGAAGAGGGATCCCAACTTATTGAGAGCATAAGAGGTTGTTCCTTCAGAGAAGCATGTAAGACCTCTGACATTGGTTTGATCGTTTAGATTTTCCCCTTCTCCGTTTCTACTAGTTAGATGAGCTTAAACACATAAAGCAGAAGGTTGAGTGCAGGCATGTAGCTTCCTAGTGTGGACACAGGTTCATGGTTCAAACAAAACTTCCCTCGCAGATGGTTCGTATTTTTCGTTGAGACTTCATCACTTGAAGGTTATAACCAAGCACAAAAAAGACAGACACAAGACTGGCCAAGTGTTGTAGTGTCGCAAGTTTCTTCAAATCTCATCCACATACTTTATTCAAAAGCCAGAATGCAATATTTGGTAGCACTTATTTCCGAAAACAAAAATAGTAAGGTATTAAGAAACTCAAACAAATGAAACAAAAATAGTAAGTGAAGAAACCAAATTGAAAATAGAAGCAGAAGTAAAATTGAAAGCAAAGTGAGTAAGCAAACACACAAGCAAACAAACAAACAAACATGCAAAGCAAGAAAGAAAACAAGCATGCAAGCAAGCAAATTAAAAGAAAACACTACTCCTACTACTAAGCTAATGGTACATGGGCCTGATCACGTGTAGTGATATTTCCAATGTAGCTAGTGGTGCATTGGTTTACCCATGTTGGTGAAGGCTTGGTCCACGAGAAACCGAGTTGTGCAAACTAGCAAAATTTGAAAGATACAACAATGAAAACGGACACAGTCTAAACTTACAAGCGTCACAAAACAAAAAAGAGTGAAAGCACATGACATGTACTCTGTAGACTTGCCATGGCATTGTGTTACACTATGGGTATATGTTGAGTGTAACCATTCCCTTTACCGTGATATGCAAGCAAATGTGAGAAAGGTAGACCACTTATGTTGCGCAAGTGTGCTTACTGTCTAAGATTCCTCTAATGCATGAGCGATGGGATTGTGTAGCTTGATTGGAGGAAGTAAAATATGAGTGTTAGATTGATATTAAGTCCATATAGATGAGTGATGAGGATCCTTGAGTGTTTGAATAATTTCCTGATCAGAAGTGAAACCAACCTCAAGCAATGAGGGCCTGACATAACCATCAGCTTGGGTTGAAGTGCCTCAATAGTCTGTGGGGTTTCGACTTCATTAATAGATGAATCTTTGTAGACCAGCGGCTTAGACGGATTAACAATGAGTGAATCAACATCATGATCAGATGATGAGGTGAAGAGATCACGACAACCAAGATCATAAAATTTAGGATGTTGGTCAGCATCCTCATGGTTTGATGAATCACACAGAGGGGTAGATGAGAATTAAGGATGTTCACTCTCTGCATTTCTGGAAAGAGAAGATGAAAGATCAAGTGGATTTTCAATGAATGATTGGTCCTCTCTGTTGTTGGATGATGGGCTGACATACGGTGTGTCCTGTGAAATATCAACAATGGGTGAATTTGTTGACGGAGATACACATGAAAATCAGGGATGGCAGGATCAACAAGAATGCCAGGAAAAAATGGAGGAGGTACAGACATACATGGATGGTCCCCTGCTACTGGTGGATGTTCAAGCTACCCATCATGCTCTTCATGAATGCCAGCGCATGTTGGTTGCGCAACACTAACTCCATCGATAGATCGATCCTCATTCAAAATAAGTGTAGAGTCTAGAATGGAAGAACACAAGGCAGTGTCATTTAGAGGATGATCAGAATATGAAGATGGAGGTTGAGGTACAAAATACATGTGACAAGGTATGGGACTCATAACCAATTCTATGAAAAAATCGGAAGGAGCTATGTGGAGAAGACATGACAGTTCAACAAATGTGTGTTCATGCTCTCCCAAATCATTCTACAATAGTGGAGTTGTTTAATGGGAGGATGACGAATAGTCACTTGTGATAGTAACTGAGTCCATTTGCGATTATGCATCTCCATCACTGAAGAATGTTGAGCTAGGTTTGAGCTTTAAATTCTTCTTGGGATGAGTAGATTTCTTATGACAGTAATCGAATCGATCCCAAAGATAGAAAAATTTCATCTAGCTCTTCGGAGCTTAAAACGAAAAATCATGGAAGCACTGCAAAAAATCCATAAGTGATTCATGCAGAGCCTTCCATTGTTGTTGAAGTTTTTGGTCAAGATGTTCTGGATCAAAATGATAGAAAGTGTCTTCAATGGGATCAGAGAAGTGCTCAAGTGAGTGCACACGTTAGTCTGTAGTTTGCACAACCATCGATGTGGAGATTCACGAAGTGTGTATGCAAGCAGAAAGCCAACCTGTTTGTCAAAACATCCATCTTCCTCATGAAGCATGGAAATAAATTCATGTAAGAACTCAGGCTAGGCCACTTCACCTTCACCATCATATGTGTAAGTGGACAAGTGATCTAAAAACTCCCTCGTGATAGTGACATCTTCATGATTCAAAAAACATCGTGGAGGGAGAAGAGTGCAAGAATATATGGTAGATATGCAAAGGTTGAAAACAAGATGAGAGGACATAGCTTGTCATCTGGCCCTCCTTCTAGCACCAGAAATGTTGATGATGTTGGATCCACTAACATTTATGGGATCACCCTAGTATGAAGTCCCATGTCGGTGAAGGCTTAGTCCACGAGAAACCAAGTTGTGCGGACCAACAAATTTGAAAGATACAATAATGAAAACATACACACTCCAAACTTACAAGTGTCCACAGAACAAAAATGAGTGAAAGCGCATGACATGTACTCTGTAGACCTGCCATGGTGATGTGTTACATTACGTGTAGATGTTGAGTGTAAGAATTCCCTTGACCGTGATATGCAGGAAAATGTGATAAAGGTAGACAACTTACGTTGCACAAGTGTGCTTACTGTGTAAGATTCCTCTAATGCATGAACAATGGGATTGTGTAGTTCAATTGGAGGAAGTAAAATATGAGTGTTAGATTGATCTTGAGTGCATACAGATGAGTGATGAGGATCCTTGAATGTTGGAACATTTTCTTGATCAGAAGTGAAACAAAATGCAAGACAACGAGGGCTTGAGATAACCATCAGCTTGGGTTGAAGTGCCTCAAAAATCTGTGGGGTTTCGACTTCATTGAGAAATGGATATTCGTAGGCTAGTGGCTTAGACAGATTAAAAACAAGTGAATCAACATCATGATTAGATGATGAGGTGAAGAGATCACAACAACCAAGATCAGAAAATTCAGGATGTTGGTCGGCATCCTCATGGTTTGATGAATCACATAGAGGGGTAGATGAGAAGTAAGGATGTTCACCCTCTACATTTTTGGAAAGACCAGATGAAATATCAAGTGGATTTTCAATGAATGATTGGTCCTCTTCGTTGTTGGATGATGGGCTAACATATGGTGTGTCCTGTGAAAGATCAACAATGGGTGCATTCGTGGATGGAGATACACATGAAAATTAGAGATGAAAGAATCAACAAGGATGTCAGGAAAAAAAAGAGGAGGTATGGACATACATGGATGGTCCCTTGCTACCGGTGGATGTTCAAGCTCCCCATCATGCTCTTCATGAATGCTAGTGAATGTTCGTTGTGTAAGCCCAACTCCATTGATAGATCGATCCTCATTCCAAACAAGTGTAGAGTTTGGAATGGAAGAACACAAGACAATGTCATTCGAAGGATGATAAAAATATGAAGATGGAGGTTGAGGTAAAAAATACATGTGACGATATATGGGACTCGCAACCAAGTATGTGAAAAAATCGGAAGGAGTGATGTCGGGAGGATGTGACAGTTGAACAAATGTGTGTTCATGCTTTCCCAAATAATTCTACAATGATGGAGTTGTTTGATGGGAGGACATCAGACAGTCACTTGTGACAGCGACCGAGTCCATCTGTGATTGCACATCTCCATCACTGAAGAATGCTGAGTGGGGTTTGAGCTTGAACTTCTTCTTGGGATGAGTATATTTCTTAAGATAGTACTCGAATTGGTTTGAAATATAGAAAAGTTTCATTTGGCTCTTCAGAGCTTAAAACTGCAAATCACAGAAGAATTGCGAAAAATCCATAGGTGATTCATGCAGAGCCTTCCGTTGTTGTTGCAGTTTTTGGTTAAGATGTTCTAGATCAAAACGATAGAAAGTGTCTTCAATGGGATCACAGAAGTGATCGAGTGAGTGCATGCTATTAGTCGGTAGGCTGCACAACAATCAATGTGGAGATTCATGAAGTGTGTATGCAAGTAGCAAGTTGGCTTGTCCGTTAGAACATCCATCTTCCTCATGAAGCATGGAAAGAAAGTCATGTAAGAACTCAGGGCAGGCCACTTTGCCTTCACCATCATATGTGTAAGTTGAAAATTGATCTAAAAACTCCCTCGTGATAGTGACATCTTCGTGATTCAAAAAACATTGCGGAGGGAGAAGAGTGAAAGAATCCACAATAGATATGCAAAGGTTGAAAACAGGATGAGAGGACATAGCTTATCATCTGGCCCTCCTTCTAGCACCAGAAATGTTGATGGTGCTGGATCCACCAACATTTAGGACATCACCCCGATATGAAGTCCCAACTAGACCTCACATCATTTGGTGTGGGAGTCCCATCTAGTACGATGGCCCGGTTGCCATTATCTTAAGGATTTGCCTCAAGTCTTACTTGTTAGCACAAGAGAGTAGTATGCTTTGTCTTTAAGAAGTGAGGTTTGCATGCCTGGTGTGTGTAATTGTCACTTGTGTCAATGGTTCTTTCACCATAGAGGGAGAGGGTGGTAGTGAGTCCCAAGTCAGTTGGGATAAGTCCCAACTCTACTAGGAACACACAACACAATAGGACATGCGTAGCTTCTGGTGGAACATTCCACACAGATGCGTCAGTCACAACACATAACGGAAGATAACATGTATAACACTCAGTGAATTAAGTCCATGCGAGTACAACGGTTGTTATAGCAAGTTCTATGTGAAAGGTTTGTCTGATGTTCGAGAGAGTTGTCTACATGGGCGAGACAACATTAACAACATATACAACACATTTCCATTAATATATTATGTATTACAAGAAGTGAAATGCTTCAAATGTACAACAGAGGTTAAAACAACATGCATCACAAGTGTTAAATATTAGTCTTTAGTTACAATACATGTCTAAAAACGTGCTAGCCTGTTAGCAGGATTCTGAGTTAAGAGAAAGTTCCAAGATACATCGTTACACCATACATCACTAACCCCGTGTGAGGGGCATTGGAGCCACTACTTATTCCTCCAAGGAAAGATTACAGACTCTCTTGGCTATGTGCGAGGAGATGAGGTGAAAAGTCCCTTGCATGTACAAATGAGGGGGTATTTATAGCCAAGGGTGAAACTGACCCTTGTGGCTATTTGACTACCCTCATCATTGTTTGACTTCCATGAATTTTTGACTTTACATGACTCTTCGTACAACAAGTTGGTCTCTTGGAATTCCACGTTACATTCCATTGATTAACAAGATGGTCCACAGTAGAGATGTGGATGTCATGACTCATGACACGAATCGACATGAAAATGTTGGTACATTCATGTTGGTACTGTAGTGCATGTCGAGCTACAGTGCTGCTGGGTGATGGATGTCTTCATCATGTGTCACAACTTCACCTCCCCATGGCGAGGTGTGTGGAGTCTTCAATGTTCGTTGATTCGCTTGATGTTGCTTTGGCACATTTCTCCTTACTTGTATGTTGGAAGGCTTGACATGATCATCTGTTTATGAAAGGTGCGTGTTCGTCTGTTCGTCTATTCATGAGAACATCTTGCATGTTTTCCCATCTCTCCATCCACGAACACATCTTTGCATGATAATCTATTCGCGAGCACATCTCTTTGCATGCATAGTTCATTTGGCCATTGGTGAACCTGTCCTTCTACATGTGCTCCCTTCATTCATCCCATCCATTGTCGTGCCATGTTTGTTAGTGTACATGTACTTGCATTTACTCATGACAAGGCGACATCAAATCCAAAAACTTCCTAGCCTACCATGACACATGATCATTTCGAATGCGGGTGACTGGGAGAGGTATCAAGGTTGCAAGGTAGGATGATGGCTTCGGCCATTGCTGATGAAAATTACACAATAGTCACTGGGTGATGGAGATGGGAAATCCGAGTCGACAGTGACAGTCTGCGAAGTCTGGCTTGGTTGGAAGGAAAAATTGTGCAAATTTTGGGAGGGATAGTCCGAGATGTAGGAGGGAAAGGTAGACAGAATATGCCCATTTTCCAAAACGAGCGGGCAGCAAGGGCTTGACAGCAAAATTTCCCCAATTGTCTGGGGGAACATGCTAGACTGCATGGAGGATCAACAAGTAGAACTTGCGCAGTTTTTTGGAGGAACTGGCTAGAAGCCTGGTAGCCAAATGTGTGCAATTCTTGGAGGGAACTAGTAGCTAGCTACTGGGTCACTGGTAGGAGAAACTGCACAATTTTCAAGGGGAATTAGCAAGTAGTTACTGAGAGCTTGGCAATAGAAACTACGCAATTCATGGAGGGAACTGTTAGTTTGTTGCTGGGAGCTGCTAATGAGAGAAATTGCACTGAGGCTCAGAGGTCAGCTTGATAATCATCTTTGCGCAATTTCTAAGCTGAGTGGATTGCTGGGTAACAAAAGGCCTACTCATGAAAACTATGCAATTTTCTGGATGAGCAGTTGGTCAACTTTCGGGAGGACCACTTGGGAAAACTGCTTAATTTTATGAGGGAGACAAGGATGGGCACTGGGTGTCTGTTCGACCTATCTGCACAATTTCCTCAGTCAGCAGAGCAAGAAAGGTCAGTAGCCTCCACACAGTTTTTGAGGGGAGTTAGTCCGTGGGTGGCTACCGGGTCCAACTCTCCAAGTGACCAGCATGAAGGTTGATTGAATTGCTTACAGGCAACACATCTTGAAAAGACTTACTTGGTGCTTATGTGTTGTTCTGGGTGACAGTCAATTGAGTCGATGGCGGGGTGATGGTCCAGCTGTTAGAAGGAATTCTGGTCGTCAGAAATTTAGCAAAATGACTAAGTGTGTGAATGAGTGAAATATGCAAACGTGATCTTACAAACACATGCCAACATGACTTGATGACGAGATGACCCAAACCAACCCAACACACATGTTCAACATGACTGATTGATGGTGCAAGTGACAAGCGCGACACTTGTGATTGATCATTGATTGACCATGGCGATGATTGTGTGACAGTGGATGTGACTTTGTGTGTGAGTGCGACAGATGCTTTCATAGCGAACACAACAAGTACACACAAAGCGAGGACTTTGGGTATAACTAGAACATGGTCACAAGCATGAGTTTGACATCAACATGAAAGACTTGGTGAAATGAACAAGCAAGGTGAATGCTAAGACTCACATGAGTTCATGGAGTGAACCCTAATGTGTGCAATCATTAAGTGAAACTCTCAAGGGAGGCTCCAAATTGGGTGCAGGACAAAATTTTGGAGGGTGGTTGTAGCCGCTACAACATAAAGTTACTGAAAATTTTTGCACATTCTTCTTCCTCTGCAAACATAATACAATGATTCATACATCACATACTTTTATAAATATCTTGGTACAATATTCCAACTCAAGTCTAAAAAAATGACACGTGACATATTCTTCTTGAGTCAAAACAATCTCCATGCACAACTAAATCTATACAGATAACAACAATTACCTTCACGCCTCTTTAGAGCATTTTTAGGGTTGGAAAACATTAAAAAAAAAAAAAACTTATTGGTAACCTTAGGGATATACGAATAACTTAGAGGATTGCCCCAAACTTAGGGGATTGACTCAGAATGAAACAAAACACCAAAGAATACTCTATAGCATTGCTACAATGATTCAGCTTGTCTAAGGAAGTGTACTATTTTTGAAATCATAAATGACCTCTGCAATTTCTGGCACATAATGTTGTGCACCAAATTACAACCAAACTATAGTGAGTTATTGGAAATTTGATGGAAATGCAATGTGCAATTTAACTAGTCATTTAAAGATAAATTTACTAGCCTCCATAGCTCTCTCTTGCTATATAAAGGTCATGTTGTTTGTATTTAGGAAACCTTCTAACCCAATTTTGAAGAAAATCCAATACGCCTGAAGCTGAAAGAAGTTTAGAGCAATATTATTATTGGTGTTCACATCAATTGCAAGGCCCTTCATAGCATTTGTGCCCCTCACAATTATAACACCAATTAAACCACTAATGTATTTGTTTCCTTGAAACTTATTTCTCTAAACTACCAAGAATATTTTCTTCTATACCTTTATTTGTATCTAATTTGCAAATAAGAGCTTGTCCAAGTTACATATCCTATTTCACTCCCCTTGGCTCAAAACTCATAGGAGGAGCCTTGGTAACAATGGAAATAAGGTTACCTACCTTTGTAGGGCCCCTACCATATCTCATATTGTTTCCATTAACCTCAATGTCATCCTCTAAATTATGGTCATTCCCTTGACCACTTTTTGCAACTAATAATATAGAACTTGTAGAACTTGGACCTCTGAATTAAAAACCAACAAATATCAAAGAAATAATGAAGCAAAGAATTATAATATTTCCACTAAAATGTAATGGAATACTGTACAAAATAAAATAGCTCACATGTTTAGGGTTCCATTCTGTAGGTCTAAGAGGAACTCATTTCCTGTCGCTTTTGCATTTTCATTTCTCCTGCAACATCAAGATTTTTTTTATCAATCAGCAAAATAGAAAATTACTTGTGATGCGAATTACATACAAAAGAGAGATTAGGAGGTTAACCTTTTTATGAAAACTTGTAGGTGTGATGGGCCATATTTATCCTTTAATCTACATCACAATAAGAAAGAAAGGCTTTGATGAAAATTTTAATAACCTTGCAAAGACGATGGTTTCAATTCCAATCACAAATTAATGTACTGATTATTTAAAATAATTTACCAATCCTCATATTTGTGAGCTTTAAAAAATTCACACTTCTAGGTAGTGATATTGTTGAAAATGGAGTAAGAAAAAACTCAACTTCACTTTCCTTAGTCAAACTAGAGAAAATTTCAATTTCAATTTCAGCAGATAACTTGGATGAGTTAACTTGAGTGACATGGATTTTGTCACTTAGTTAGCTTAGATAATTTGAGTTGGAAGACTTGAGTTCATTTTCAGTATGATTAATTGCTAATTTCTAGAAATCTAACTCAGTTAATTTGAGTTATTATCAGGTAAACTAGTTCTAACCGTCAGAGGAACTAGTGGAAGGTGAATTTGTGCAACGTGACTTGACTAACACTCAATGATCAACTGGTTAACTGATCAATCAAGCCATAATAATTGTTGCATGCAAAGAATTCAAGTTACCTAGTTGAAATGAAAGTTCTAAGGTAGTGTACTATCAATTGTAGACTATTCTAAAGTGTATAGGTGGCGCATGCAGTTAGGGATGAGCCTAAAGGAGCTTCACAATCCAATAGAGTAAAATTCCTAATTAATAGAGGCTTAATTCGTCAGGGAATAAGACAAGGAAATAGGAGCTTAGAGGACATGAAAATTGGTCAAGCGTTGGCCAGACTTAGTTTGTTAGCAAGAGAGATAGCATATACACTTGCAGGGTGTGCTTAGGCTTAAGCAAGCATTATATTTCATCTCTATTCTTTGATTAATGTAATACATTTAGGAAGGCATTTTGAGAAGTTTCTTTGCCGTAGATAAATATCTGTGTATTTATGTTTAATCTTGTTGCATTTTTATGATTTGTTCTTTTGATTGCGAATTGAATTCCAAAGATGAGTAGAGTATATTTGAGTCTTGTGTTTTAGTAAATTACATGAGTAGTTTCAATTCTACACATTAAATTTCTACATGGTATCATAGTAGGATTCATAATAGAGAAAATAATTCAAAGTTGTTATTGAAGGAGGATTGAATTTGTAGGATCAATCTTCAGAGCTAGCAGGATAGAATTCTATGGTCTGGGACTTGAGTATGCCCTTGAGGGTAGCTCAAAAATTGTTGCTTGGAAGGACCGCATGGAGGTAATACTAGAAGACAATGGGTTGAAGGAATTTGTTGAGATAGACATTCCAAAACCAGGATCATCTGACATCAAGGATCTACATTCCAAAACCAAGATCATCACATAACTTTTATCCTGATGATGAACCTCAGTTGAGGGTTTGAAACATCGATTTTCAAAATATGGATGGAATGAATCCAAAAAAACTATTACAACAAGCTAATAATCCCAGAAACATAAAATCTAAAATTAAGGATCTAGCAGAATGGAGGAAGTGTTTACTCAAGGTGAGGATAATCATATTGGGGGGAGTAAATGAACACATTGTATCAAATATCCATGGGAAACAAACCCTGTATGCAATGTGGAAAGAACTGAGAGATTTTTTCTAGAACAATAGTGACCACAAGAAACTGGCGCTTAAAGATAAGCTTCGAAATATCAAGATGTAGAAGAATGATTCTATTCATTTTTACCTGAGTAGGCTCACTGAATGTCATGATGAACTTGTTGGAGTTGGATTTACTATTGTAGAGGATGATTTGGTAAGCCTATCCCTTCTAGGCCTTCCCAAGAGTTGGCATAGCTACCAAGATCTAGTTAACGAGAGGGAGAAACTACCAAACTTGGAATGCTTATGGTTTTTTTTGGTACAGGGGAGGTAAGGTTGGACACCAAAGATGTAACCTCATCCAAGTGTGAGGATGAACAGAAATGTATCTTGGCTGGAAAGGAAATGAAGGGGAAAGGGAAGAAATCCAAATGTAAACTAGAGTCTAGTAAAGGGGGAAAGAAGAAGGACTTGTCCAAAATCAAATGCTTCAATTGTGAATTCGGGAATTATGTCGTAAAGTGTCCACATGAGAAGGGAAGCAAGAAGACCTTAGGAGGTGGAGTAGGTGAAGCCTTGGCTTCATAGTTTGATATTGATTTCACTCTTATCGCATGGTGATAATAGTGATGGGGAGTGTGTGGCACTTAGACAGTGATGCCTTATTCCACATGATGGTCAATAGAGAATTTTTCAGTGACTTGGAGGAGAATGACCTCTAGATACACATAGAGAAGGGAAACGATGGAAGTTATAGCACGACTAGTATTGGTACAATTAAATTTTAGAGGGAGTCTGACTCCCCTCTCAAACTCAAGGATGTTATGTATGTTCTTGGCCTAAAGAAAATTCTCATCTCCGTTGCTATGTTGGAAGACTATGGTTATGATGTGATCCTTAGAAAAGGGAAAGTATTCCTAAGACACATAGCCATGGGAAAGAAAACGCGGACTAGGGTTCCTGTGTTGCATTAAACATGAAGGAAGAGAAGGTGAAAAGCCATGATGTCAGTGAACTATGGCATATATGACTTGGCCATTTGCATCATGGCGATATGAAGAATATGTAGTAGATAACCACATGCCACCTTGGAGAAGTACAAAAGAAGGGTGTACCTTCGAGAAGTACAAAAAAGCCTCATTCCATGATTGGGACAATAAACCACATGCAGTCCTTGAAAGGATCCACTCTGATGTTTCTGTACCTTTCTTGACATCCTCCATTTCTAGGCACAAATATTATATTATTTTTGTAGATGAATTCTCACGGAAGTGTTGGATTTTCTCCATGTGGAAGAAGGATGAGACATTATTGAAGTTTGTATAATTCAAAGCATTAGCAAAGAAGGAAACTTGAAAGAAGGTGAAGGCTCTCGGGAGTAATAATGGAGGTGAGTATGTGTCTAATGAGTTTATATTTTTTTGTGCAAAATTAGGCATTCGACAGGAGTTGAATCCACCCCACAACCCATAGTAGACTAGGGTGGCTGAGAGGAAGAACCGTGGTGTTGTGGGAGCAATGAGGGTGATGTTGTATGACCAAGGCCTACCACTACATTTGTGGGTGGAGGCATGCAACGCAACAATATAATTACAAAATCGGAGCCCTCATTGGATTCTAGGAATGATTACACTAGAGGAGGCTTTCTCAGTGAGAAATATAGATGCGTCTCACTTCAGGATATTTGGAGCATTTTGTTTCTGCCATGTCTGAAAAGACTCCGAGAAGAAGCTTGAGCCAACAACTAAGTTGGGAATATTTGCGGGTTACACAAACACTCCTCAAAACTACCGTCCATAATTACCATCCCTCAATATGACATTCATTCAAAGGGATGTAAAGTTTGATGAGGATAAGGAAATGAGATGTTCTCTTGAGAAGGAGCTTCAACTACAACTAGATCAGGAGCTTTTGGCTCCAAAGGAGGAACCTCAAGAAGTGGTGGGGTAACCACAAGTTGAGGAACAGAGAATGGAGACATCCACTCAAGAAAAAACATCTATAGAAGGAAGAAAATTAACCAGAGAAGCTAAGAGGTTGATGCATTATGCCAAAGAGACTGTGGGAGCACCCACTTCTCAATGTAAGCAGAGAAGTTTGCCAAATTGGTACACTGGATACATGGCTCTAATGACTAAGTTAGTTGAGACTGAGCCATCCTCTTTTGAGGAAGCAATAGAGAAACCTGAATGGGTTGATGTAATGGTAGAGGAGTATGATTCCATTGTAAATAAACATGTTTGGGAAGTGGTCCCCAGAGAAGCGGACAAATTAATAGTGGGTTTTAGATTGATTTACAAGGTAAATAATGTAGCGGAAGGAAGCATAGAGAGGTATAAGGCCATATTTGTGGCCAAGGGATTCTCTCTAAGTTGAGGGAATAGTCTATGAGGAAAACTTTACACTAGCTACAAGGTATTCATCCATTAGATCTATACCTTCTTTGTCAGCAGAGATGGGGTGGAAGATCCACCAAACGGATGGAAAGACAACATTACTCAATGGAGTTACTAAGGAAGAGGTGTATATTGAGAAACTAGGAGGTTTTGAGACCTATGATTGAGAGTCACATGTGTGCATACTCAAGTGAGCATTGTATGGCCTCAAGCAAGCAACCCATTCTTGGTATACCAAGATTGAGAACTATCTCACATGGTTAGGATTCACCAAAAGTGAAGTATATGTAAACATTTATCATATTATGGTGGAAGTTAAATTATTGATTATTGTCTTATATGTTGAAGATTTTATTTTAATAGGTGATGATAATTTGCTCAGATCTTGCAAGATAATTTGAAATGAAGCATATGGAACTCATGCACTACTTCCTTGGATTGGAAGTATGGAAAGGAGATGGGGAATTGCTTGTCTATCAAGGAAATAATGCTAATGAGATATTGAATAAGTTTCACATGGAGAGTAGCAAACCCATGGAGACACCTCTAGCCACTAGTTATAGAAAGGAGGATGCTACTTCAAGTGAAGTAGTGGAGGCTACCATCTATCAGTAACTTGTGGGTTCAAAAATGTATTTGGTGAACACTTGACCATATATGTGCTATGTAGTCAACCAAATTAGCCAAGCTATGGTTAGGCCTAGCAAATTATTTTGGAGGGAAATTAAGCATGTTCTAAGGTACCTCAGAGGCACCACCCAATTCAGACTATGGTACAAACACATAGAGGGAGTGAATCCATGTCACTTCATAGATACAGATTAGGTAGGGAGTCCGTAAAACAAAAAGAGCACATCAAGAGTAATTTTCAATGTTGGGTTTGCAGTAGTTTCCTGGTACAATAGGAAGCAAAGATCAGTGGCACTCAGCTCAGCAGAAGTAGAACACATGACTGCAAGTCAAGCAACATGTTAGGTGATCTAGATGAGGAATATTATTGTGGGACATTTTGGTTAGATGATGGATCCTACTGTGATATATTGTGACTATCAAGGTTGCATTAACCTCTCTGAAAATCTAGTATTTAATGATCAATCCAAGAATATAGATATCTGGTATCACCATCTACGATATTGTGTGTAGAGGAGGATCATGTTTCTTGATTACATTCCAATAGAGGAACAAGATGCAAATATTTTAAAAAATTCTTTGTCAAAGCATGAATTTAATTTCCATAGAGGCAAGATCAAGGTATCTAATAATCCCTTTCTTGATGAGAGGGAGTGTTGAGCAAGAAAAATATCAGTTTGACTTTCCTTGGTCAAACTAGAGAAGATTCGAATTTCCATTTCAGCAGACAACTTGGATGAGTTAACTTGAGTGACATGGCTTGTGTCACCCAGTTAGCTTAGGTCATTCCAGTTGGAATAATTGAGTTCAGTTCAATATGAGTCATTTCTACTTTCTAGCAATATAATTCAATTAAATCGAGTTATTGTTAGTTAAACTAGTTCTAATTGTTAGAGGAACTAGTGAAAGGTTAAATTGTGCAATGTGACTTCAGTCACACTCAATGATAAACCAATTAACTGATCAATCAGCCTAGAATAACTATTGCATGTAGAGAATTTGAGGTACCTAGTTGAAGTGGAGATTCCAAGGCAATGTACTATAAGTTATAAACTATTCTGAAGTGTATAGGTGGTGCATTCAATCAAAGGATGAGCCTAAAGAAATTGTGCAATCCAATTCAAGAAAATTTCCAATTAATATGGGCCTAATTCCTCAAGGAATATCGAAAGAAAATAGGAGCTTGGAGAACATTTAAATTTAGGATAAGTGTTAACTAGAGTCTGTTAGTTGGTTAGAGAGATAGACTATACACTTGCAGGGTGTGCTCAAGCTTGAGAAATGATTGTATTTCATCTCTATTCTTTGATTAATGCAATATAGATAGGAAGGGGTTTTCAATAGTTTCTTTACCCTAGATAGATCTTTGTGTATGTGTGTTTAATCTTGATGCATGTTTATGGTTTGTGCTCCTGATCATGAATTGAATTTTGTAGTTGAGTAGAGTAGAATTGAGTCTTGTGTTTTGGTAAATTACGTAAGTAGTTTCATATCTACACATTACATTTCCATAGATATATTTTGTTATGTATTGTTGGTATCTGATAGACATTAAAACCATTTTGTTTTGAGCATGTGTGATTTCACATAAGAAGAAAATGAAAGAAAAAATTATATGAGTGTTTGTTTCTACATAAGAGGTTCCAAGTGTTTATTTCATAAGAGAAACTACTTGCACTCTTCTTCAATTGGTGATATGTCATCCTCAATTTCAATAATAAATTGTTTATAGGTCATTAACCCTTCCCTAAAGGCAATCATCTTTTCTCATATTATCAAAAATGAAAATGCACTTAATTTATCAACAAACTAAATTGTAATGTCATAGTTCCAAGGGTTTAAAAACATTGATTTGTACATAAATAGAGGAAAAAACAGTAAGCTACAAGGGATAACTCATTTGGTCGAGTTCCCACTGATAAGTACCTTGCCAATTTGGAGGTTACGGCGTCAAATATCTTCAATTCCCTTAGGGTTAGGCATGACCAGATAAGTCGGTGAGTAAATCCCTTTGGGTGGATCTACCTGGACTATTACCTGTGGATGTAGCAGCCACTCTATGACCATGAACTACAATTGGAAAAAAATAAGAACAAATAGTAGTGGAAACTGAAGTGCAAAAGAATTGCTACTATCATCCAACAACATAATAGCAAGGATAAAAATAATTACCAATATAAAATGATAGAAATCATTGCACAAAAAAGCATTGAATTTAGAAAAGGTGAACAACAATTCAACAGACACATAGCCAAATAAAATAAAAAAGCATGGAAACCACTATGTCAATTAGTGTACCTGTACTTTGAGATCCACTCACCTATGAGGGATGCCCATCTCACCAAATCTAGCATGTCTAAAGCCTGGTCAATCTGCAACATGGACAAGTCAAAACATTATGATATGGGGAAATATAAACAAATATTACCAAAATTTATGAAAAATAACAACCTTCTCAGAGTCACAGAGAACCTATATTAACCCACACATACATTGGCTCCGGCATTTTCCAGTAGCACATAATACAACATAACATACCATTTATTATTAAAAGATTGTATTTTTCACAGTACTACAACTAAGTCTTCTTCAGGTTACCTAGAGATCCACCATGGAAGACACCATATGCATGTCCTAAGTGTTGATGATGGCATATTTCATCAACATATCCAGTATTTGTCCGATTCCAATTCGATCATATCCTCCAATGTTATCATAACCAAACCTGCCATCAATTTCATATCAAGAAAATCATAGCACTAAACCCTGTTGATGTTAGAACCAAATTCCATAAATCTATTCGTATTACTTCCCCCACCTTGGAAAAATACTTACTAAACAAAAAACCATCAAAAATTTGATTCTGGAGATTGATTTTCAAAATGACTAGTAAAACACCAAATCAATCAAACAAAATACACGAGTAGTAGTGTATTATTCATATTGAAATATAGACATAATTTTTGTTGATGTCACAATATTGGCACCTCTTGTTCTTGTCATGGTTGGCTGCCAATGTTACCCCCTCTTCACTAATCCTTATGATGTTAAAAATGATCCTTGGACAATCAACCGTTAATGCTCTTCTCCATTCATATGATTACTAATGTAGAAAAGGGACCTCTCACAAGTATTTTTCCTAACTCTCTAAGTATTGAGCATGGTCACACAAGACCAATGGAAGGAACTTACAACTCATAGGAAAATCTAAAGATCGCTCAAGCTTTAGTCATAGGCAATGTGATCTTCTTTGGATAGAGAACTAAAAAATAGATCTGGGATCTCTCTCCTTTAGAATTTTTTACTATCAATTATTCATTAAAGTCTAGGAAAAGTTAGCCATATGCATGTACCAACTTAAATCTACTAGAAAGAAATGCTAAATCACCACCCTGCAAGAACACAAAACTTTGCTATGCCAAAGGCTCATCATGCACAAAAGAAAACATTGAATTACAAGTTCTAATTGTATATAATCATTGGAAATTAGTATGTTGATTAAAAATAGGGAATATGGTAGAATATGGTAGAACATAGGACTAATACCAATTGGTGAAATGTGTGCATGAACTTACAATTTTAAATTATTCATCCACTCAGTATAGTAAAATAATTGACGTCTTCTACCCAAAACTTACAAGGTATCCTTTCATGAAAGAATGGATTATATAATGGTAAGAAATTACCTTATAAAAACTAGCAGATAACAAATAAAACCAAAATTGATATTTTCCGTATAAGGTATAGGATCACTACAATATTTAGATTATTGGTGAAAGTTAACCTAGAAATACCATCAAAATATTTTCTCTTTGTCATATTAAACTTATAAATCACACCAACGAAGTTGGATGTCGGAATGCATACACCCAATTTTCCCATACTTGTTTTTTTATGTACAACTAGGCAATGTCCCTAGGTGTTTTGAATTGGTAAGGGAAATTCAAGAATGTCCCTACCATTCCTATACTAGTTGAGAGATGACTAGCATTTCCCATGTACCATTTGCAATTCAAAAAACACTAATGGTTAAGGAATCCACAAAACCCCCCATAATTAATTTCCTCTTTTTCATATGGTAGTTTAAAACTAACCCTAGAGCATAAACTAAGCACTAAGTAAACTATAATTAAGACCATTCCCTAACTTCCTACTAACTAAAAATATAATAAATGGAATCCCCATGTTTACTTTTACCATCTTTTAATATGGAGTTGTCTATAATGCGACTTTTTGGAGATTCCGGTGACTGAATCCGGCGGAAGAAATTGAGGTTAAATCTTGATTTGTTGGAGTTAAAATGGTTTTTTAACTGCATATTTGGATTCAGCACCCTGAAAAACCCCTGGGACGCTCTGAGTGTGCAGAAACTAGCTATCAAACCTGTGATTCCAATAAATTGTTGCCGGATTTTGACCAGAAAAACCCACCGGAAAAACTTTCAAAAAGTCGCATTATAAACAACTGCTTTTAATATTGGGTCTTGGTACCATGCCATACAATAATTTATCATGTATTCATTATGGACTTGGAAAACATGCACTAAATTGATTGATTCAGTTAAAGGGATCAACACATAAAATCATGGGAACCATTTTAAAATCGTTAAAATGTAATTATTGATTAAAAATTACTACAAAATGAACCAAACAAATCTAGAACCATCTAGGAAAACTGAATGAGTATAATAGAAGAAACATAACAAAAAACTCTTGAAAATTGCTCAACAGTTCTTTGGTTGCATGCCAATTATAGAAAAACAAGAAAACCTAAGCTTAAAAATCCTTTAATGAAAAGATATGGACTAATTACTAGGCATTTCTCATCACTTATTAGTTATTTTAAATCATGTTTTTTTGAGTTATTTGGCCAGATTTCTTTGGAAAAGATAGAACATGGATATTTGTGAGGGAATGGAATTGAACTAAATCAGGGGACACCTACCTTTCCATTTATGCACATCATGCCTAATATGTAACTTAGGATCAACACAACCTGTATGGCATTGACCTTTTTTATGTGTGCACATCGTGCCTAGTGTGTAACTTAGGATCAACACAACTTGTACGGCATTGACCTCATTTATGGAAAAGACAAAGTAATTGTTTTTTAGATACATAAAGAAACCATATGGTGAAAAAAATTACCTTTAATCTTTTAGGAATGAGGTACGTAAAATTTTTATAACTTCAAATAGATTACATCTGCATACTCGTAAAGGAAAATTAAATAATCAAGAAATAGAAAGAGCGTGTGTCAATATCAGTATAGTAGTATATTAGTATCAATATACTAATAGACCACGATAATTCTTAATAGATTTATTTTTCTGGTTTTTTAACTTGTTTCCTTTTGTTTAAAAGAATAGTAATAAATAGCACCTTCTTCCTAACACATGGATGTGTATTCTAGGAAAATGATACATAGTAAAATATAATCAGAGAATATAATCTAAAGTCAAATATATTCCTACAACACTACAATTGTGTTAAAGTTCTCTTCCTTGTTCTTAAAGAACATTCCTTAGCTTGGATATTTTCATTTGTGCATGGAAGTATGGTAGAGTTGTCACTCTTGTTTGCAATTTTATAGGTTTCATTCTTCTTTGCATTTAAGACCTAATCACCACCAATATCTGAATAGAGAGTTCCATAAAACTATTAAAAATATGTTGTAAATAATATCCAATATATGCATCAATGATATGTTCTTTCTTGCTTTTAATGTGTATATATATACAATGATATGTTCTTTCTTGCTTTTAATGTGTATACATATACATAGGCCATTTCTGAGTATTCATTTTCTACAATAACCTTGTAGTCTTTGCAATTTAAGGTATTTTTTTCATGTACTTTCCTTAGAACCTTGAGGAAGATAAAAATGGATAGTATGTTTTCCATTACAACATTTTAAATGGGAAAATACATACATGCTATAATAACCTACCAATTTTAAAATTTGAACATATGAATTTACATCAGAGTCATGTGTATTGGTTTATAATAATCCCTTCCAAATAAAAGGACACACCTGAACAATATGAGACGCATGTTCAAGTAATATCTCTAGTAAAACAAATAAATGATTTATGTGTAATCCTCAACATTTATACTAACTTTAGGACAAAATGGGTTGGGCCACAATCAAGTTACTTGTTCATTTACGATCCACATTTTGGGTGTTTCCCACAAGTTCAAGAACATGGAACTTATACTAAATCAACTGAAGGAGAAGTCCTTCAAATTCTGCGACAAGGTTTGTTGTTGATGTTATTAGAGTCTATGAACAAGTGGGTAGATGAAACAAATCGATCACTATCTTCTGCTTAACTATGTAGAGCTCCAAATGTAATTACTAAAGCATTACAATAATAAAAGTCTTCATCAATGTAATTTGTATGGCCATGGATACAACTTACCTCTTCCTCAATGATCCAAAATAATTATGTGTTTCTCAAGACATAGTCATCGAACTTGACACAACAAAAGCTTTTCGAAGGCATAAGAGTATGGGTGGTGATGGAGGTATACGAAGCAACATGTTATTTCAAAAATTTCCATGTCTCTATACCTTTAGATGAAAAAAATTACTAGAAAAGGGTACTTCTCTCTTGTTATATGGAAGTTTTATTCATGAAAATATGGTTGGAAGTAATTCAAAAGAGTTTAATTTATAGAAAAGATGTGTTTGGTATTGGTATTGTTTATGATTCTCCAAATAATTTTTCAGATGATGGATTTGCAAGTAGGGATGCAATGCTAAAAGTTGAGATGTTAAAAAAATATAACACAAAATTCTCAAGGTGATTTCTTTACTAGATGCCAATTTCCCTCTATTTCTTTTTCAGGTTTAGAGCAATCCACATGTTTTTTATGTTGGTTAGCTTGAACATCATAAATTATGAAAGAGTGAAGGACTCAAGCATATTAAGTCCTTCTCTTGGAATTCATATGTTCTGTGTGTTTCAAACCCATGCTTATGCTACGCAACTAATAATCAACGGAATAATTGTTAAAAGAGAAAGAAATCTTGATATTGATAAAGCCAATCAACACATGAACATGCTACAACAATTACCAACCCCATTTGTATTCCATGTTATGGAAGATGTTAAAATTGAATAAAATCCTCTATTTTTTGAATTGATCAAAATCTACAACAAAGAGCATCATTTTGCACTCCCTTCTATTTTAGACATGAATATCAAGCATATAGGAAATGCAGTAGAAAAATGTAAGTGAAGATAGAATCTAATAGTGAGTAATATAACTGTTAGCTCTGCTATAAAATGCCAGTTTTTGAAGGTCAAAGATAAGCTTGGTCGTATTGGTTATGCTCAAAGGAAAGCCCACAGTGGTCACTTTTCCCTTTTTCTTTCTATCCTTCTTACCCCCCTTCATCTCCGTTTCCTCTATTTCTCCTCTAAAACCAACAAAACCCCTTTTATTTGAAGCCCTGAGCGCAAAATCCCAAACCCCCATAAAACTGAACCCATATGTATTTGCGCTTTCATTAACTCATCGCGCTTCACTCTTACTATTGATCTTCCCTGCCAATCCAACGGCTCCCGTTGCACTCGATAAGGCAACCTACGCACTCATTTCCCAACCGTCTGATCACCTTCGAAAAGATCCGATGGCGTTCACTCTGAAAGGAGTTTGTATTTTCCACAGTGTTCATATTTTATGGTCGACGTTTCTAGTCTGAACCTAGACTCATCATCAGGACAAATTGTGTGATCTGCAATCCAAAAAAGGTGTTCACTCTCCCTGCGCCCATAATCTGGTCGAATGTTAGCGCGCGATGAGAGTGGTTTTTCTCTCTCATCCGCTGCTACGTGTCAAGTGCTGAGTGGAATTGCACGATATTTTCCTTTTACCACTTTATTCCCGAAGGCGATGTGATCAATACTGTTTACTGCCTAACGTATCCGCCCCACCTGATAACTATCGCGCAGCTCCACCACCTGATCACCATTTGATCTATTTGCTGCCGATCAAACGACCCAAAATCAACCCGCTCCCACCGCGTCCGACAAACTCTGACAAGCCATATTTGCTCTCTATTCTCCCTATTCAATGGCCATCCATCCCTATCATCTCAACTGTTCATTCACCCATGCACTTCACGTCCTTTGACCACTCCGTTTGTCAGGAGGAAGAAGGTGACCAGCCTGCCAGTGCTAGTAATAGTAAAGCCTAAACAACTACATTTAACAGAAGGCATGGCAAGAGGAGAAAAGGATAGGCACGTCCCTGTAACTGAATTTATCAGTTATGGAACTTCACTAGACAAGCACTCCAACTGCCTAAGAGGACAACACAACACCTGAAAGGATTAGATTCACTCACTGAAGCAAGAAAGCATGTTTAGAGACTCCATAAGGCAGTTAAATGGCTAAGAGCCCTTTTAATGTAATATCTATAAATACCCAGGAGAAAGATGTAATCAAGGTTGATGGTTGATGTTTTGATGTAAGGTTCAACTTCTGGAGACTGTGGATATTTTGCCACTTGCAGCCTCTCATCTTCATTTTCAGCTAATACAAGCTTCTTTTGCTATTAACTGCTCACTTTCCATTTTTCTCTATTCTAAGTTGTGCCTGATATGTTGTGTTCTTGATCTTTAAGGTTTAGCACTAGAAAGTTGTCATCCTATCTATGTGTTAAATTTTTGAATGTATCATCGAATAGGTTATTCAATTTTCTTTCTCCTTAGTGCCAGAGAGCTGTCATCATGTCTGTGCATTAGTATAATAGATTTACAGTCTTCTTACTGGTTGCAATCGACCATCACATGGTCTTGTGCATCTGTTGGTGTGGCCAGTATTCTCCATATTACCTTATGTCTAAATTGTGAGTAGTTGGTGGTCTAAATCCTTGTAGTTTAGGGGTGTTCACGCATGTCTGGAGTGAAGCAAAGTAGAATTGGTTATCTGGCTTGGACAAGCATCATTACTTCCATTCATGCATTGCAACAATAAGTTGAATTTATATGTTATCAGGCATCTTCGAGCTACAACCTAGGAGAGTTTCTTGGATTGATAACATAATAGGTGCCGTTGCCGGGGAGATGAGATTGAAGCTTAGCTTCCCTGGGAGAGCGACACAGATCCAGCTTTGATGACAGACAAAGTCTGGACACACTTTTGGTTGTAATCATCTATTTGGCGACTCTACTGGGGAAGACCAACCTTTTGGCGACTCCACATCATAGTTTTGGCTTAGTTTGTGAGGCATACTTGGAGAAATCCTCAGAAATCACTAGTTGACCCAGTGCCTGACCCTGAGAAGATTGTCAAGCAAAGAAAAACATCACAGAAAGGAGCATCATGATCAGGTAAGCCTAAACAATCTTATGTATCTCTGCAAGAGAGGCTTGTATCCGAGCATGTACATGTTGAAAATATAGAGCCTAGTTCTATTAGTGAGGAAATATTTCCAGAGATTCATAAAGCTCCTTGTTCAATAATTTCCCCTTTGGATCTCAGTCCAAAGGAAATATCCCCTACAGTCCATCAGTTTCCTTCTGCCCTGTCATTCATTTCTCAGCCTTCTGTCATCCTAACGATTAGTACCCTTCCATCTATCCCAGTCATGGTAGGCCCACAAGTACCCACAAAGATGGAGAGAAGCATAGCTACCAGGTATAGGCCCTTGGTCCTACCTGTTCCTTTGAATTCCATGCCTACAAGAGAATATCAGAAATACATGCCTAAGTTCACTGGTATAGAGGGAGTAACAGCTGAAGAACACCTCGAGTCTTTTTATAGCTATGCTGATAACCTGGATATCAGTGAAGATGATGTGTGGATGAGGGTATTTGTCCAAAGCCTAGATGTAGAGGCTAGAAAGTGGTTCAAAGAACTAACCCCTAGGTCTATAGCAGACATTGAGGCATTAGATGATGTGTTTTTAAAGCATTGGGGAGATAAGAAAGATTTACTATATTACCATACTGAGTTTGGAAACCTTAAGAGGGAAGATGGGGAATCGTTGTCTGACTTTAATAAAATATTGAATCATATGTATAGGAAGATACCAACTAAAGTAAAGCCTACCCCCACCTCTGCTAAGCTCACCTATGCCAATGCTTTTGGCTCTGATTTCTGCCTACTATTGAGAGAAAGAAGATGTGTCACTCTAGCTGAAATGCAAGATGTAGCCTTAGAAGTAGAATCAAATATCATGGATGTAGAGAAATTTAAGACATGTTGATAGAAGAAGGTAGAGAGGTGAGGCTTCTTCTTCCTCTGCTTCATCTTCAGAGCCCAAGTTGGACAAAATGACTAAAATGATAGAGTCATTGACTACTGAAATATCTAAGCCAAAGGTTAAGCAGAATGCTGAGAAAGAAAGGCTTCCTAATACATTTGCTCCTAGAACTACAAATCCATCTAGGAGATCAAATGATCAATTGCAGATCATTCAGAGGGGTAAAGAAGCTAGTGAAGAGCAGAGGGTTAAGGCTCCTTTCCGGAACGTAGTCATGGAGGACGAGCAGTCTGAAGAAGAGGATGAGATTCACTGCATGGAAGACAAATGTAGCACTGCCTTTTTGACATTAGCTGCCTATGAAGAATCATTACTTAGGGACCAAACCAGCCAAGAGTGGGAGAAAGAAGCTGTTCTATAGACTTATGAAAAACAAAGATATAACTTAAGGTCAAGAACGAGTAATGTCAAATGGAACCCTGTCCAAAGAGCTACTGTCCCCACAGAGCAGTAGGTTAGCCAACAAAAAAGGCCAGCAGCTGATGCCATCATCCTCAAAGTACGAGCTCAAAAGGTAAGAGGCCCTGACAAGTCCCCTTCCCCTTTCAGTTTTGAATAAGAAGTCCAGAAACTTAAAATAGTTGTACCTCTGACAGAACTTGTAAAGAGTGTGTTTTTAGAAAGCCTATCCTAGATGCCCTTGAGCTAAGAGCCACACAAGCCTCCACTGACTATGTAAATTTACAAGATGATAAACCTTTAGTTGTGCTTACCCTAGTGACTCAACCTACTGAGGACACTTCTCCATCATTTTATGTCTCATTGACCATTTATGCCAAAACCCTCCATAACTGCCTGCTGGATACAGGGGCCAGCAATAATCTGATGCCCAAAGCTATCATGGAAGAGTTAGGCCTTCATATCACCAGATCTTGTCACGATTTATTCTCTTTTGATTCAAGGAAGGTGAAATGTCTGGGATTGATCAAAGATTTAGCTATCATCCTAGCTCAGCTGCCCATGAAGAGCATGATGATGGATATTGTGGTAGTAGATGTAGCCCCTAAGTTCAGCATGCTACTCTCTAGAGGGTGGATTAAAAGATTAGGTGGGATGTTACAAAATGACTTATCTTATGCCAGTGTCCCAGTTTTTGGAGGAGAAAGCAGAAGACTATACAGGGAAGCCCAACTGGCCTATATCATTAGTGATGAGAAGAATCCCACTAATCATCCTATTTATGTTATGGACACTGACTTTGGGGCATGTATTCTACAAATTGAAGAATCTCATAAGGCCCTAGTGCAGCTCAAGAAACTAGTAAGCCAGGCCATGGAAGAGGAAGGAACACAAGTTTGGGATATGTTCTTCGATGGAGCAAGTTCAAAAGAAACTGCACGAGCAGGAGCGGTGCTAGTATCTCAAAAATAAGAAAGCACACATCTGTCTTTGTTACTGACTTTTCAGGTCACTAACAATATAACAGAGTATGAGGCCCTGATATTGGTTTTGAACGTTGCCAAAGATAGAGGAATCAAAAGCATAAAGGTGTTTGGAGATGCCGATCTCATCATTTAGCAAGTGAACAAAACGTTCCAGGCAAGGCACCCAAGGTTGAAAACATACAGAGATGAGGTATGGAGACTCAAATAATCTTTTGATAGTTTCTATATCTCATATATCCCTAGAGCCAAAAATTAGATTGCTGATTCCCTTGTTGTGTCTGCTAGTATGTTCATCTCCCCCATGCCCCCTAAGTTGGTCTATGAAGTCCAAATCAAATATAGACCTTCCTTGCCTGACAATGTCTGGAATTGGAAAGTCTTCAAGGATGACGATGAGCTAAATAGGTTTATGCAATTCATTGATGAATTCTCTAAAATAAAAATTGATCCAGAAAATGAAACCTTGGAGGAATGTCCCCAGCCCCAGCTTAAGAACAGAATAGGCCGAGACAACATTGTACAATTGCCTAGCAATCATATACCTAAAGCCCTAGTTCCCCTAGAGAATTTATTCGACTAGAATGATGTGCCTTATAAGGCTGCCCAAAAAGAAGATCAGTATGTGATCCATAGGCATAACATAGGGAGTTCAGATCATCCAAAGTATATAAACTTGTCCACTCATTTGTTTGCTACCCAAAGTTCTGATTATTGCACCTTAATGAAGCAGTTTGCTGATGTCTTTGCCTAGGAATACAATGACCTTAAAACTTATGACAAAACGATCATCCAGCATAAGATACACTTGGAGAAAGACACCATCCCTTTCAAGCAGAAACTGAGACCCATAAATCCTTTGCTCCTCCCCCTGATTGAAAAGGAAATCAAGAAGTTTTTGGTTTCCAAAATCATAGTCCCTCTGAGATATTCAAAGTGGGTAGCCAACTTGGTAGTGGTGAGGATGAAAAGTGGAGAAATCAGGTCGTGTGTTGATTTTAGGAACCTGAACAAATTCTCTAAGAAGGACAACTATCCCTTGCCAAAGATGGAGAATTTGTTGCAAAAGGTCTCAGGAGCCAAAGTGATGTCTTTCCTGGATGGATTTTTAGGGTATAACCATGTTGCTGTGCATCTAGATGACCAAGAAAAGACTACCTTCACCACTCCTTGGGCCACTTTTATGTATTCCAAGATGCCTTTTGGGATGATGAATGCTGGAGCAACCTTCCAGAGAGCTATGGATATAGCCTTTGTAGGGGAGAAGGATAAGTTTGTCCTTGTTTACCTAGATGATATAACAATATACTCCAGCAGCCATCAAGATCATTTTCAGCATCTGAAGAAAGTGTTTTTGAAGTGCAAAAGGTTTGGAATATCATTCAATCCTAAGAAGTCATTGTTTGCTTTAGAAGAAGGCAAACTGTTAGGACATATTATCTTTGTTGCAGGTGTCAAAATTGACCTAGAAAGAGTGAAAGTAATACAAACGTTGTCTATCCCAAGATTGAAAAAGGACATCCAATCCTTTCTGGGCAAAATAAATTTTGTAAGGAGGTTTATTCCTAATTTTGCAGAACTTGTAAAACACATCACCTCCATGCTGAAAAAGGGATCAGAAATCAAATAGACTGATGCAGCAAGAAGATCTTTTGAAGCCATGCAGAGAGCCATTATGGAAGCTCCCACTTTGATCAACCCAAACTATAGCAAGGAGTTTCATATACTTTCATTTGCCTCAGGTGACACCCTTGCAGCAGTTTTATTGCAAAAAGATGATGAGGGTTCAAAGCATCTAGCGGCATTCTTCAGCAAAACCTTAAGGGATGCTGAACTGAGGTATGATATCATTGAAAAACAGGCATATGCTCTTATCAAATCTTTGAAAGCATTCAGGATATACATTCTGCATTCCAAGGTAATTACGTATGTGGCATCTGCTTTAGTAAAAGATGTCCTAATGCAGCCATATGCTGATGGAAGGAGAGCTAAATGGATTGCAAGGCTTATTGAATTAAACATAGAATTGAAGCCCACCAAGCTTGTCAGAGGTCAGGGCTTTTCCAAACTAATGGCTGAAGAAAATTGTAGGATGCTGGACATGAATTGGATAGGCAAAAACTCTGATGATGGACGGACAAAAGAAACAACAAAAGGGCAGAACTAGTCATTGGCAAAAAATCTAGCTTCTTGTGAATGGTATTCTACAATAGCTCAATTTTTATTGAAGCTAGAAGTTCCTCTAGGCCTTATTCCAAGCTAAGCCAGGACTATTAAGCTCAGAGCAGCCAAGTATTGCATTCATGAAAACTTGTTGTACTAGAGGGACCCATCTGGTGTCCTTCTAAGATGTCTGGACAAAGAACAATCCATGGAGGTCATGCATCAATTTCATTCCAATATATGTGGAGGACATCACTATTGGAAAACCACATCCCACAAGATTCTCAGAGTTGGGTATTACTGGCCCACCTTTTTTTTTGATGTATTTTCATTTGTAAAATCATGTGATAGGTGCCAAAGGTTTGAAGGTAGACAACAGTTGAAGTCCTTGCCCTTAAAGCCAATACATGCTAGTGGCCCTTTTCAGCAATGGGGTTTAGATTTCAATGGAGAAATTAATCCACATTCCAGTGGCAAGCACAGATGGATCTTAGTAGCCACCGACTACTTCACAAAATGGATTGAGACCATCCTTACTAGGAAAGTTGATCACCATGTGGTCATGAAGTTTTTGACTGAAAACATTTTCAGCAGGTTTGGCTGCCCACACAAATTAGGTACAGAAAATGCAGTAGCCTTCAGGGAAAAAGAGTTGGTGGACATGTGTGACTCAATGGGCATTAAGATAGTTCATTCCACCTCATATTACCCTCAAGGCAATGGTCTAGCAGAATCATCCAATAAAAGCCTGATAAGGATAATTAAGAAGCTGCTAGAAGACAATAAAAGGAACTAGGATTCCAAGCTGAAGTATGCATTGTGGGTTGATAGAGTCACTACCAAGAAATCCACAAGGAACTCTCCATTCAAGCTGGTATATGGTACTGAGGCCATATTCCCAATTCAGTTGACCTCCCTGTGGCAAATTTCTTGCAGGAGGAGTAGAATGAAGAAGATGACATGGAAAAAAGGATGTCTGATTTGGCAGAAGTGCATCAAATTAGAGATCAGTTGGTTGAAAAGTCTGTAGCACATCAAAGGAGGATCAAGGAAGCCTTTGACAGAAAGGAAAAGATAGACAATTTTTAGGTTGGAGACTTGGTGCTCAAATGGGATGCACTGAAGGAAAAGAAGGGCAACCATGGGAAGTTCGATGCTCTATGGACTGGGCCTTTTATTATTTCTTAGATCCAAGGGAACAATACTTTCATGCTGCAAAGTGTGGAAAGAGAGATAGTTTTTGATAGCCCAGTTAATGGGCGATTTTTGAAAATTTATATTGTTTAAGGTCTTCAGGCCTTAATGTTGTAAATATGTTATTTTTATCAGATTTTAGTGTAGGCTTGATTAGACTCCATGCCCAATGGAACACTAGGCAAATATATAATTATCTCATCCCCAGAAGGAGCCAATGTTAGCTCTGCTATACAATTCCAGTTTTTGAAGGTCAAATATAAGCTTGGTCATATTGGTTACACTCAAAGGAAAGCCCACAGTGGTCACTTTTCCCTTTTTCCTTCTATCCCGCTTGCCCCCCTTCATCTTTGTTTCCTCTATTTTTCCTCTAAAACCAACAAAACTCCTTTTATTTTAAGCCCCAAGTGCAAAAGCCTAAACCCCCATAAAATCGCACCCATATGTCTTCGCACTTTCATTAACTCATTGCGCTTCACTCCTACTGTTGATCTTCCTAGCCAATCCAACAACCCCCGTCATGCCCGATAAAGCAATCTATGCGCTCATTTCCCAACCATTCGATCACCTTCGAAAAGATTTGATAGCATTCGCTCTCCCTGCGCTCATAACCCTATCGAACATTAGCGTATGATAAGAGCGGTTTTTCTCTCTCATCCGCCGCTACGTGTCAAGTGCTGAGTGGAATCGCTCGGTCTTGTCCTTTTACCACTTTATGTTGGAAGGCGGTGCGATTAATACCGTTTACCTCCTGCCCTGCCCAATAACTACCGCGTAGCTCCACCGCCTGATCACCATTTGATCTATCCACTGCTGATCGAACGACCCAAAATCCACTCGCTCCCACCTCGCTCGATAGACTTCACCGAGCCATCTCTGCCATCTATTCTCCGTATTTGATGGTCATCCTTCCCTATCATCTCGACCATCTGTTCACCCATGCACTTCACGTCCTTTGACCACTCGGTTTGTCCAAAGGAAGAAGGCGACCGGCCTGCCAGTACCAATAATAGTAAAGCCTCAACAAATACATTTAACAGAAGGCATGGCCAGAGGAGGAAAGGACAGGCACGACCCTGTAACCGAATTTATCAGTTATGGAACTTCACTGGACAAGCACTCCAACTGCCTAAGAGGATAGCAAAACACCGAAAGGATCAGATTCACTCACTGAAGCAAGCAAGCATGTTCAAAGACTCCATCAGGCAGTTAAATGCAGTTGGTGGTCAATTATGACCCCTCCATACCTAAATGGCTAAGAGCCCTTGTAATGTAATATCTATAAATACACAGGAGAAAGATGTAATTGAGGTTGATGGTTGATGTTTTGATGTAAGGTTCAACTTTTGGAGACTGTGGATATTTTTCCACTTACAGCATATCGTCTTCATTTTCAGCTAATACAAGCTTCTTTTGTTGTTAACTGCTCACTTTCCATTTTTTTCTGTTCTAAGCTGTGCTTGATATGTTGTGTTCTTGATCTTTAAGGTTTAGCACTAGAAAGCTGTCATCCTATCTATGTGTTAGATTGTTGAATGTATAATCGAATAGGTTATTTAGGTTTCTTTCTCCCTAGTGCCAGAGAGATGTCATCATGTCTGTGCATTAGTAGAATAGATTTACAGGTTTCTTATTGGTCACAGCCGGCCATCACATGGTCTTGTGCATCTTCTGGTGTGGTCAATATTCTCCATATTTACCTTATCTCTAAATTGTGAGTAGTTGGTGGTATAAAGCCTTGTAGTCTGGGGGTGTTCACACATGTTTGGAGTGAAACAAAGTAGAAGTGGTTATCTAGCTTGGACAAGCATCATTCCTTCCATTCATCCATTGCAACAATAAGTTGAATTTATATGTTACCAGGCATCTCCGAGCTACAACCTAGGAGAGTTTCTTGGATTGATAACAATAACCAAGAACTTGGATGGGGATTCTTTTTCCACCTTTGAGAAGAAGTGGAAGTGAAAAGTGGCTAATTCTATAGAATTCAAAAACAATAAACATGAAAAGAGAGAAATGGAATAGGTTGGTGAACTTAAACATGGCTTGGAATTTTTTCAGTTTCTTGTTTTTTTATGGTATTGAATGGGAAAAATTAGTAATGAGGTCAATTTTAGTTCAAGGAAATGTTAAGAGACCATTAGGACTACAAGAAGGTAAAGATGAAAGAGGATGTTAAACACTTGGTGGTGGGGAATGTGGAAGAAGAAAGAGGAAAAATATAGTTGATGAAAGGGATTTTATGTGAATTCACCCACATTTACTTCATTAGATGATTAAGATATTTGGTGGGTAAGAAAATGGCCTAAAAAATATGATATCGTCAAAGTTCAACTACTGCTAAAACCCACAAATAAAACAATAAGATAGAGGCAAAATAATTTTTTCATAAAACACAAAGCTTGGAACAATTGGATGCTACTAGGATTGAGTATAGCCAATGTGCATTTTATAGTCACATATGTGATAGTAAGGTAAAATGTCCACATCATAAACCTAGCCTAAAAGGAGAAGCCTCGTATCGAAAAAAATATGGGAATGAATTGCAACATGCATGTGATTTGTAAGAAGTATGAAAAAAAATGAAAAACCTAATGTTGGTTGAGCAATGGTCGGTTTCTAGTTTGTTGTGCACTATTGTGAAGCAACTGATTGAGAGGAGAGAAAACGTTTCAATAAAGAATTGTTAGTATTTCGACCAAGTTCCATTTGTAGGCACCCATTTGAGTGCATCTAATAAGAGATCTATTGTATCATAGCATTTAATTAAATATGAGATGGTATTTATTTAATATATGTTGGATTAATCTATAGAAATATAATGACAATTGTAGACAAAAAAATTCACAATTTCCTTTCATCTACAATTTGATTATCATGAAAATAATTTTTTTTACAAGGTGTGTGTTGGGAAAAACATTATTTTATTTTTATTTTTGTGTTACAATGGGAATATAAAGTTTGAAAACCATATTTTGTGGCAAGACAATATTTGGTTCACAAATTGCGACACCATATTGGTGTTGGATTGTATAGTAGGTGTAGAAAATAGTAACTGCATGGGATTTTAATGCAATTGTTTTTTAGGTTGATAATTTAAACATTTATATGTTGGTTGGTTCTTGCAATATTTTAAATTGTTAGAAATGATAAATATTTCAAACATTGTTTATGAACACTTCACACATTAAATAAAATAATAATAACAATGCACATAACTTCTATTCCTAAAATCAAAGAATTTTTGCAAACTTTTAGTGCAAGGGTTTCTTCACCATTGTGTTATGCCGTGAAGTGAGATATCCCAAGGATAAAGAGGCAATTCTGGAGAGAGAAAAACCGATTGTCACAAATAGGGAATCACTGATGTAGATCAAATTCTGTTTGATGGATGATATGCTATAATGAGTACTTAGAGGGTTAAATCCTTAACGAAATTTGAAGTAATCTGTAAATATGGACTACATGAGTTATCAAGGACCATTATGAATTTGGATGGATTGAAGAGGCCTTGGAATCGGTAAATCTGATGGAATAGGGAGGCATAGAACCAAATAGTTTCAAATGCACTATTCTATATATGGTTTATGCAAGCTACATGGATTATATTAGAAAAAAAGGATGTTAAAGGAAACAAGAGATGTCGTTTTTGGTTCTCAATGTTTGAAAGTAGTTGTTCTTATTATTCTCTCATAAAATCCTATATCTAGAATTTGGAATATCCTCCAAACTACGATATATATGGTTATTATGCCACAGAGCTGCCACATGATCAAGCACTAGAATTGAACAAAAATAATTGGTGTCATTATATTTTAGATGGCCATTATTTTTCATGATGTATACGATATGTAAACTTCTAATGCATCATCTAACCACTTCAGATGATATAAAATTAATTCTTGAAAAGGAGAGAACTCCAATAATGTAGCATAAAAATGTTGAAATCCAAGTTGGTAAATCTATTAACCCTATTTTCATTTAAGATGATAAAAAACATAATGCTTTATTGGATGGTCCTACAGAGAAACTTTCCCATTTTGTGATATGTTTCTCAAATGAAAATGATCTAGAAAAGTGATTGGAAGCTATTAGTGATGTGACTCAAAATAAATCTAGAATTTGAGAGGACTGTTAAAGAATATTATACCTTTGTTGGTATTAAAATGTATGATGAAGGGAAGACAAACACCATGTTTTCTTTCCTCGAATGGGAAATAGTTTATGCCAATTCCTAACTCATGTCATAACACTGACCAAAATATGGAACAATTTTTAGAACAAAATATTCCAGAAGAGAATTTTATTTGGAAGGAGTGAAATCTTCATCAAGATGTTCATAATGTTACTATAGAAGTGCCAAAGAAAGACATACAAGAGATTGGAAATGGAAGAGGAAAATCCAATGCAATGGAGATTAGTTTAGAATTTGGGATCTCCTTAGAACTGGATAATAAATCTACTACAGTAGATAGAGATGATAATTGTTTACGGTGTGGTTTGCTCCTTCGAAATGTTGACGAGCCTTCTAGTTAAAATATTGATCTTGTTGAGTCTATAAAATTGACTTTTGTTTCTAGCGAGGGGAATGATAAAATGAAAAAGAGTTTTCACTGATTCTAAATATTTAAAAGCCAAGTATAAGTATCAAATCAATGATAATTTGACTTTGATATTGGAAAAAAGAATTTTTCCACTGGAGTGTGTATTTATGACTCAATCAATCTCACCCCATCTCATGAGATAGAAAAATAATTTGGATGCTAGAATTCCTTTCCAACTATCCAACCAAGTGAAGTGATTCAAAACAAGGCTTTTGCAACATGCCAAACTGGGAAGGATGAAGTTGAATCATATAAAAAATATGCAAATGATAATGTTAATTATGTAGCTATAGCCCTTTTTTACCAGAGAAGCAAACATTGTAAACCCTAGTCAAGTAAACTATGTAAACCCTAGTCCAAGATTACGTAAATTTTTATGGGGTGGGGGGGGAGTTCAATTTAATGATAAAATAGAAATGTGAGTGTACCCGTCATGATACTTTAATCTGAAATGAAATAATATTTGTGGCAAGAATTCCATAATTGCTAAAAAATTAAAGAAAATAACACACAAATGTCATTGATGAGAACCTTTGTAAAGAGAAATTTAACCACAAAAGCCATAGAGAATCTCCCTTGCCTGTTCAGGGCATAGAAAGCATCCAGAGTTGTAATTATATTACACCTAATGTGTTGTATGTAGGTTACAACATTAGAGATCACATTTTTTGAGATCTTCAGGACACTCCTTGCCTCTTCATAGATCAACTCGTTGATATGTTCCATACCCCTACGTCTCACTAGGAACCTTATGCAGGTTGCATTATACCTTGCATATTATCACAATGAACTTTCATTTTGGAAATGCAGAGGAGACAAAAAAAAACTCACGCACAAAACACACAAGTTGCAGCTCTTCTATTGATCACACAAAAACTTGATTATGACAATGAACCCAATGAAGGGTATTTAAACCTTTTCAACTTGCAACTCGTCTAAAATATCTTGACATGAAACCACACACTAAAATTCGTTTATCACTTAACTCGACTTGAATCAACACTAAACACTCAGTTAACTGACTCTCTAATTTTAGCCAACTCCTCATGGAGGAATAATTAGCTTATTTTAACACTCCCCCTTAATTACGAGCGCTAAACTAAAACATGACTCATGACAACTCAAAGGTGCCTACTGGTCTATGTCTCACATGGGCTTACAACACCCAATTTTCTTCTATGAAACTCAAACACATATTTTTCTAATGACTTAGTAAATATATCAACCAATTGATCATGAGATTTACAAGGCTTCAAGTGAACTTCTCCATTGCTCACAAGTTCTCTAATAAGGTGATATCTATTATCAATATGATTTCTCTTTTGATGAAAAAAACTATTATTGGATAGTGAAATTGCTAAGGTGTTGTCACAATATCTTGAAATTGATCCTTGTTGTTTCTTCTTGAGTCCATCAAATACTCTTCTTAACCACACTACTTGACATGTTGTTGATGTTGCTGCAACATATTCGGCTTCTGCTGATGAAAGTGTCACAATGGGACTATTCTTAGATTCCCATGAAATCACACCTCAACCAAGATGCAACACAAAACCAAAAGTGCTCTTCCTATCATCCAAACATCTTGCAAAATCACTATCTATGTATCCAATCAAATCCTTCTTTTTTGTGCTTGCATACATTACACCACAATCTCTATTTCCTGCTATGTATCTCATAATTCCTTTTCCTGCACTCCAATGTCTCTCTTTTGGAGTCTCCATAAATCTATAAATCAAACTCACTCCTTTCATGACATATGATCTTGTAGTTGCAAGATACATGAGGCCACCAACCAATCTTTTGAATAGAGTTGGATTGACATCTGATCCTTCGTCATCCTTTCTTAACTTTGTACCTGTTGCAATTGGTCTAGGGACATGTTTGCAATTTTCCATCCTAAATATTTTTCAACAAATCTTTGGCATATTTATTTTGACAAATAAGAATTCCTTTTTCAGATTGCTCAACTTCTATGCTAAGAAAATATTTCATGAGACCAAGATTCGTAATCTTAAATTATTTCATTATGGCTGATTTAAGTTCATCTAACTCAAAATCACCTGTAAAATTCATGTCATCAACATATAAGAAAAAAATCAAAAATTTTCCATGCTCATTTATGTTTGTGTAAAAGGTAGGTTCAATGTTACTACTGCAAAATTCGTTCTTGATCATGTAGTTTTCAATTCTACTATATAAATCTCTAGGCGCTTGCCTTAGTCTATAGAGCACTTTCTCAACCTGTAAAATTTCTCTTCATTACCTTCAAATTCATATCCTGGAGGCTGCTGCACATAAATTTATTCTTCTAGAACTCCATTCAAGAAGGATGATTTCACATCCATCTGATATACTTTCCACTTGTTCTGAGCTGATGTGTTTAGCATTGCTCTTACAATATCCAATCTGGCTACCGGAGCAAATGTTTCTCCAAAATCTATTCAAGGTTACTGTGAGAATCCTTTTGCTGCAATCTAGCTTTAAATTTGTCATTTTCACTTTTCTCATTCAAAATTTTCTTGTATACCCATTTTACACCAATGAGATTTCTTTCCTTTGGAAAGTCAACCAAATCCCATGTATCATTCTTTTCAATAACTGCAATTTCTTTATCCATGGCTTGCAGCCAATTTTCATCTCTGATTTCTTCTTCAAATGAAGAACGTTGGAATGACAACAATGCAAAATTTGAAATAACATCCAAATCATCATAAATATCTTTCAGACTTCTCATGTTTCTCTTACCATTTCTTGATTCATCACTTGACTGTTTGCTAGGAGAATCTCGATCTGTTTATTTTCTTGAAGATCCATGTTTCTCTGAAAATCTTGGAATCCTTGCTGGTGTGTCTCTGTTTGGTGTCTTCACCTATGGTACTTGCTTTTCCTTTTCTACTACATCATATTCTTCCATCAGTGGCACTTGTGCATCAACTGTTTTATCTATAGTTCCATTCCATGACACTTTTTCTTTGAAGAAAACACCTCTGCTAATTATGATATTCTTTGTGACAGGATTATACAATTTGCAATCTTTTTATTGCTCACTATAACTAGTAAATATGCATTTCTCACTCTTATCATCCAATTTTCCTCTTCACTCCTTAGGCACATGTGCATAAGCTACACATCCAAACAATCCAAGATGAAATATGCTAAAAGATATACCTGACCATGCTTGTTCTGGTACTCTGTTCAACACATTCTTTGTAGGAGATATGTTGATCACATAAATAGCACATGCAACAGCTTCTGCCCAATACTCATTAGTGAAGTTTCTTCCTTTCAACATGCTTCTTACCATGTTCATAATTGTTGTGTTCTTTCTCTCTCCTACACCATTATATTGTGGCATGTACCTGGTTGTAAATTGTCTTATGATTCCATATTGTTTGTAGTAATCATTGAATGCCTTTGAGTCATATTCTTCACCACGATCTGACCTCAATACCTTGATCTGTCTATCACTTTGTTTCTCTACTAAGGCTTTGAATTCCTTGAACTTTGCAAAATTTTCAGACTCCTTGTTCAAGAAGTAAAACCAAGTCTTTCTTCTATACTCATCAATGAAAGTGAGGATGTAACTACTTCAACCAAATGACTATGTCCTTATAGGTCCACACAAGTCTGTACGCACTAGCTCAAGAGGTTGTTTTTCTCGGTAGGCAACTCTGTTTGGAAAAATTTCATTGTTTCCCAAGATGCAACACTCACAAGTACTAGTAGGTTCTTTGATGGAAGGTAATCCTTTGACCATATGTTTCTGCTGCAATAATATTAAACTAGAAAAGTGAAAGTATCCAAATTGAAAGTGCCATAACCAAGGGGTTTGGGGTTTGAAACGTCGACTCAATGAACAAGAGACTGTGGACAATCTGGATCATACAACTTCAATAATCATTATAACATGCAACTGTAAAAGAACTAACCTGATCATTGTAATTCATAATTAGCAGAAAGAGTATATTCCTTGTCATCTGCACCTTCGCTATCAGCTTCTTGCTTGGGGGTTTGTCATATATAACACATTCTTGACTTTAAAAGCTAACTCTGTATCCTTTCTTTGTCAATTGAACAACACTTATCAAATTATATTTGAGACTAAGAACATAATATACCTTTGAGATTGTTTGCAACTCTGCTTGCTTGGTTAGAATATTGACCACTCCTTTACCATCTACATCCACAGTCTTGTCAGTCCCCAACTTTACCTCTGTTTTCACAGATTGATCCAAATTAGCAACCAAATTCTTGTTTCTTGTCATGTAGTTACTGCAACCTCCATCCAATAGCCAGACATTATCAGAAGGTTCAGGTATGGTATGAAAAGCTAGAAACATGGAGTTAGTACTCTCTGTAGTGACATTATCTCTCTAGTTCCCTGGATCAACTATCTTCTTCCTATAATCACACGCATAGTGACCAAACTTATTGCAATAATAACATCTCACCTTTGATTTGTCAACTCTTTGATTATTGTTGAAGCTTTGAAGTTGCTGCCACTTTCATGTTCATTCTCTTCTCAGCCATCTCTCTGACCACCATATCTTCTGCTTGTCCTTTACCTCTCAATCTAGTTCTTCCTTGACCTCTGTCTCTTGAAATAGAAACCTGAATTTTAAAAGCGGTCTCTAAAGTGGAATCCTTATTTTTGTCTATCATTTCCTTGTGCGATAGAAATGATCCCATCAACTCATCAATTTTTAATGATGCCAAATCTTTGGATTCTTCTATGGCTACTACCACAACATCAAATTTGGTAGGCGAAGATCTGAGGACCTTCTTAACCACTACTTGATATTTTATTTCTTCACCATAAATCTTTAACTGATTTATGATAGTCATGAACCGATTCATGAAAGAATCGATGTCCTCTGTCTTCTTCATCTGCAGACTTTCAAAATCTCTCATAGTATTTTGCAACTTGACAATATTGACTTTGGGCATACCTTTATAGTTTGTCGCTGAAGTATCCCATGCTTCCTCTGTTGAAGATGTGATCATAATCTTCTGGAACACTACTCGGTCAACTCCCTACTGGATAAGCTGCAACGCTTGTGGATTCTTCTTTTTGTCTTTCTTTCATTGTTCCCTCTCTGCATTAGTGAGAGTTTGTTCTTATTCTTCAATTTGAGGTTCTAAAAACCCAAACTGGACATAATCCCAACCATCATATCTCTCCATCTTGGTGGCCACACATCATAATCCTTTCCTATAAACGGAGGGAACTAGGCCTGAAAATTTGGGAAAGCCATCTTTATCTAAAAATACTCTTTGAAAAACCTTAAATTTCTCTTTTTAAAACTTTTTCGAAAAAACCCCTTTCAATAAAACCTTAAATTTTATTTTATATAAAAAAGAACTTTAAGAAAACATTGCTTAACTTCTGATATAAAATATATATATATATATAAACTTTATATATCACCATATAAAGAAGGCCCACTTAACAAGCAAAACTTTAAACTCCACGTGAGCTATGAAATTAAAGTACTGCACGCGAGTCATAAAACCTTTGACTTCGCAATTTTTTTAAAGAATACGTGATTTGCTCTATCAACACGTCTCTCATGATGATCGCATGCGACTAATGCCTTCCACGGCGACGAACTCCCGTGTTAGTCCTCTAGCGCTTCCAACCACAAATGGAACCCGCGTGCATGTGAAGCACAGTGAGTCTGATACTTGTAACATGACTCTCTGTTAAGTCTACTAGCATTATAACGCCATGTATACTATTTATAAGGTGCGTGCGTTATAGCACTAATCATGAGAAAAAAATATATTTCTCCTCTCACATGGACTGTTGCTAATTCGTTTTCCTTGATCCTCATAACCTCGTTCCGATATTAATTTATTGAAAAGAGGGAGGAGACCAAACACAAAATATATTAGTTGTGGTTTTTTTATTGATCACACAAAAATTTGATCTTTACTTAAATTTTTTCGATTAGTAATTCGTTTAAAATATTTTGACATGCAACCACACACTAAATTCCTTTAACTCAACTTGACTCAACACTCAGCGCTTCAACACTCAACACTCAGTAAACTAACTCTAATTTTAACCAACTCGTCATACAAAAGTAATTAACTTATTCTAACATTTCCTTAGAACTTGGCACCACCTTTCCTCAAACCCTTACCTTCCTGGCTAACCAGATATCTTTGAAGATCAAAGAAGAAGCATGCGCTTGCGATAAAGCAAATAGTAGAAATAAGAAGGGATTATTAGGAAAAGCTTCTTGGTGAAACCAATGGTCGATTGAGTCCTGCAAAAGAAGTTCTGCCTCATTCTCTGGAACCATTGTGAAGAGAAGGTCACGGTTTAGGGATTAAACCCTTTTCCGGCTCCATCCAATTATGTCACGAAGTTTGGATTTTATTGTAGCAGTATAAACCCGACTCACATTCACCAAATAACTGTTTTGGAAGCCCCTGGAACCAACAATTCCTAGTATATTTCTTCAAACTCATTATATTCAGAGGTTGGGGTAATCCACAGTAGGTTTAGGTCTATTCGAAGGATTTCTTTATTTGAAACTGGAGGAACCTTGGAGCTTTTTTCCCCTCGAACTATTTCACACAAAGAAAGAATTCGGAAACTGTGTGATTTCGACCCCGTCAGTGCTGAAATGAAACCCTAGTACGAAGCTTGAGCATCAGAGCCACGTTGCATGGGCACAAAGAGAGTTCAATTTCACAAGGATCATGTATAATATTTAATATAGTTGTCTTAAACAGTGTCGAAATTAATTTAATTAAATATTTAATATGTCATAATTAATTGTCTTAAACAACCCCATGTCTAGTAGTGTGTCGGAGATGGAGATGATTATAATGATTGCCTTAAACAGTTTCGAAATTAATTTAATTAAATATTTAATATGTCATAATTAATTGTCTTAAACACAACCCGTTGTGTAGTAGTGTATTGGAGATGGAGATGATTATAATGACGTTGAAATGATAAAATATTGTGATTTATAAAATTTAAATATTTTTTTTAAGGATAGAAGTACAATGTTTAAAAAAAATTTATTTTAAAATTATTGTAAAATCAAAGACAATGTTCACAATTTTAAGTGAAAGAGAAAGAAGTACTCTTCCCATTATTAAACACATAAAACTAAAGGTCAATGTTATCATATAATTATGTGAGTAATTGAAGGCAAATATACTTCCAATTACTAAACACATAAAACTAAGGTCAATGTTATCATATAATTATGTGAGTAATTGAAGGCATGCATTTTGTGAGTGTATATGATTTATGGACATAAATCATATATGGTAGTTTATGAAATGAATAAATATAAACATTCTTCACATATCTCTAGAATATATAGATATTAAATATGAAAAAGAGTTTGTACATTGTGGTAAGGAGGTGTATTTGAAAGAGAAATATAGGAAATTTTGAACATCACATTTTACTTAATTGTAATTTCAATTGGTAAAAGAATTCACCATCTTATGGTGTAATATTTGATTTTCTATGTTATATATTTGAAAAATGACAATGTTATTTCATAAGCTTCCTTAAATTAGGGATTGAACATCACAATCTATATATAATGTAAGTAAAACACTTTTTTAATATAGTTGGACCTTTCTTACTAAAGTTAGTTGCATTTGTATTTTCATGAACGTTTATATACTAAGCCTCATAGACATATTTCTAATTTATTATATCCATTACACAGTTCACAGATAAGTATTAACAACAAATGATGCTTCATCTTATTTTTCAAAGTTGTAAGTATTGATAAAGACCATTTGCAAAAAACTTCTATACATGGTTCTAGTAATCTCCTAAAAGACACAAAAAACTGAAAGAGATGATCGAGTCATTTTAAGCCCCCTAGATGGAGTGTTTGAGGTGTGCTATGTGGGATGGAACATGGTAGTCATTCCACCATGCAATAATTGATGATTATGTGGATGTGCTCCCTCCCCGATGAATGTCACAAAATCTAGAACCTTGGCATGACATCTTGTGTTATATCCATCCCCAATGGTGATGGATTAATTTAGAAATTAAACTAGAATTAATGATCATATATGTGGGAGATAGTTGGATGATATTACAATAGGCTTGACTACACTGAAACTTCCATTCTCCAATTGCTCCCACATATGATAATTATGAATCATAGGGTTGGAAGTTAGCTATGGGAAGTGGTGAACTCTAATATAATGGCCTTTTCCTCTCATGATATCAAGCATTCAAAATTTGAATAATATTATCCAAGTTGGACATTCCTTTTCCATTTATTTCCATGAATCTAGTAGTAGTCTCCAAGACTTACTGGCCCCACCTTTCATTTTCCAAGGCACCACTTCCTCAATGTCTATTTTGGTCTTTGTGAAACTCCCATGTGTGGCCTTTAAGCTTCGTTAAAATAATTTCTAATTTTACTTAGAGAAATTCTATTTTGAGGATCCCTATCTAGCTTGATCGTGTCAAGTTTTCATAAACCTCTCTTACTGTAGGAATTTACAGGGTAAGTTCCTCAGACAGAACACCAAAAGGACACCGCTCACAAATAGATCACAGATCAATACACCAGTATTTTGACGTGGTTAAAACCATCAGAGAGGGAAACAGTCCACGGCTGCGCCAACGTGGCTACTACAGGCAATTTATTAATAAAAGAATGAAAATTTACATAAGCTTCTCTCATGCACGGTTAACCTACAAATGACCCTCCATGCGCTTTAAATAGAATTCATGGACCAATCGGGTGTCAAGCCACGGATCAAGCGTCGGTAATACCGAGGAGAGAATGAACCGTCGGATCACTACATATCGTGACCGTCGGATTGTAAGTTACAAAATGTACAACGGTAAAGAAACACACTTTACCTAACTCTATACTAGACCAAGTTGAACTTAATTATTTCCTATGTGTCGGAATATCCTAACATCCCCCCTTAAGAACAACTTGGGATAGGATTGAAGGATTTACAAATATGACACAATAGGAGAAGGAAGGAGGCACTAGAGCCTATCCCCCCTTATGACAACTTCCTAAACTCCAAGCATATATCGAATTTTAGTGAACTTCACCTCTGTGAGAGCCTTTGTGAACATGTCTGCAACCTGATCATCTGTTGAACAATATTGCACTTCAAGAACATGGTCATGAATGAGTTTTCTAATGAAGTGCATGTGTAGTTCAATGTGTTTGCTGCGCTGATGCTGGACTAGATCTGATACCATGTAGGAATTTACAGGGTAAGTTCCTCAGACAGAACACCAAAAGGACACCGCTCACAAACAGATCACAGATCAATACACCAGTATTTTGACGTGGTTAAAACCCTCAGAGAGGGAAACAGTCCACGGCCTGTGCCAACGTGGCTATTACAGGCAATTTATTAATAAAAGAATGAAAATTTACATAAGCTTCTCTCATGCACAGTGAACCTACAACTGACCCTCCATGCGCTTTAAATAGAATTCATGGACCAATCGGGTGTCAAGCCACGGATCAAGTGTCGGTAATACCGAGGAGAGAATGAACCGTCGGATCACTACATATCGTGACCATCGGATTGTAAGTTACAAAATGTACAACGGTAAAGAAACACCCTTTACCTAACTCTATACCTAACTCTATACTAGACCAAGTTGAACTTAACTATTTCCTATGTGTCGGAATATCCTAACATCCCCCCTTAAGAACAACTTGGGATAGGATTGAAGGATTTACAAATATGACACAATAGGAGAAGAAAGGAGGCACTAGAGCCTATCCCCCCTTAGTGACAACTTCCTGAACTCCAAGCATATATCGAAGTTTAGTGAACTTCGCCTCTGTGAGAGCCTTTGTGAAGATGTCTGCAACCTGATCATCTGTTGAACAATATTGCACTTCAAGAACATGGTCATGAATGAGCTTTCTGATGAAGTGCATGTGTAGTTCAATGTGTTTGCTGCGCTGATGCTGAACTGGATCTTTGCAAAGCTGAATGGCACTTTGATTATCACACCAAAGTGTAGTCGGATGCTGCTGCTCAAAGCCAAAATCTGATAGGATCTGACAAAGCCACAAGGCTTCCTTACTAGCTTCCACGGCACCACGATACTCTGCTTCTACTGACGAAAGAGAAATGGCAGCCTGTTTCTTACAAGCCCATGTAATAGTTCCTGAACCAAGAGTGAAGACATAACCGGCAGTAGACTTCCGATCATCAGGGTCACCAGCCCAATCAGAATCAGTGAAACCAACTAATAGAGGAGTTGCTTTGGCACTGTAATGAATCCAAAACTGTATTGTACCTCGAACATAACGAAGTATTCTTTTAGCTGCTTTCCAATGACTTTCACGGGGGTTTTGCATAAAACGAGCAACAAGGCCAACAACAAAGGAAAGGTCAGGACGAGTATGGGTTAAATACAAGAGTTTTCCTACAAGTTGAGGGTATAAGGTAGCATCAACTTCAGGAGAAGTACAAGAGACTGAAAGTTTGACTCCAGACTGAAAGGGAGAAGGAGCTGGCTTACAATCTTCCATGTGAAAATGACGAAGAATATCACAAGCATACTTGGACTGGGAAAGGGAAATACCCTCCTTGGATGCAAGACTTGAAGACCGAGAAAATAGTGTAACTGTCCTAAGTCTGTCATTTCAAATTTATTTTTAAGGCTGGACTTCACATGGTTTATAAGGTTGGGATCACTACCAGTAAGAATAAGATCATCAACATAAAGAACAAGGATGATAAGAGAGTTCCCCACTTTCTTAGTGTAGACAGTATTGTCAGAATAACCACCCTAGAAAAGCCAGTTCTTAAAAGAAAGCTAATCATTTTGGCATACCAAGCCCGAGGAGCTTGCTTGAGACCATAAAGAGATTTCTTAAGTCGACATACAATGCTGGAGTCTATTTGGATGAAGCCAATGGGTTGTTCATATAGATTTCTTCATGCAAGTCCCCATGCAAGAAGGCAGATTTAACATCCATCTGATGGACTTCCCATTTTAAAGAGGCAGCAAGGGAAAGAACAAGGCGGATAGAGTTCATTTTGGCAACAGGGGAGAAGGTTTCAGTGTAGTCAATGCCTTCAACCTGTGAAAAGCCCTTAGCAACAGGACGAGCTTTATGTTTATCAACTTTCCCATCTGGTCCATACTTGGTTCTGTAAACCCATTTACATCTAACAAGTTTGCGTCCCTTTGGTAGAGGAACAAGATCCCATGTATCATTTGCCAACAATGAATGATATTCTTAATTCATAGCTGCTTCCCAATGTGGATGGCCTGAAGCTTCTGCAAAAGTGTCAGGATCATGATTTACTGGAGCTTGAGCCAGTAAAGAAGAGGCTCTTTCAAACTGAGAACGTGTACGTCGCTGATCTGTAGGATCACCGGCAAGATCACCTGCTGCATCCCGAGTAGCACGGACCCATCTTGGCAGTTGAGGATCCTAAGAAGGTGGGGGAGGATTGTCATCCTCACTTTCATCATCTGAGGAAGAAATGTTTTCAAAAGTAGAAGAGATAGGAAGAGGTGGCACATCCGCCGGACTAGGCTCCCAGGCCGATTTATTTTCATCAAATTTTACATCTCTTCTAATGATAACATTTTTGGACTTAAATGGAATAAGTCTATAACCTTTTACATCTTCAGAATATCCAACAAAAGTCCATTTCTCACTCTTAGGTTCTAAAGCTTTATGCTTTTCATCTGGAATATGGGCCCATGCTTCACTTCCAAAAATACGAAAGTGACTTACATCTGCTTTAATGGAACTCCAAGCTTCTTCTGGAGTGATATTCTTTAGAACCTTAGTAGGAGTGCGATTTATTATATAATTTGCACAATTAATTGCTTCGGCCCAAAAACTAAGACTGAGTCCTTTAGATTGCAGCATACAATTAGCCATTTCCTTTAAGGTGCGATTTTTCTTTCAGCTACACCATTTTGTTGTGGAGTGTATGGAACAGTATGTTGCATTTGAATTACATTTTCGGTGCAAAAGTTGATGAATGTGTTTTTAACATATTCTCCACCATTATCAGTTCTTATCTTAAGAATTTGATGTCCAGATTGTTTTTCAACAAAGGCTTTGAAGGCCAAAAAAATGTTAAATACTTCGCTCTTGAGTTTTAAGAAGTATACCCAAGTGTGTCTGGAGAAATCATCAATGAAAGTTAAGAAATACTTGCAGCCAGAGAATGAAGCAACAGTAAGTGGACCACATAAATCACTGTGCACAAGTTGTAAAGGGGCTGAGGCGTGCCAAGAGGCACATTTTTCAAAACTGTCCCGATGATGTTTTCCGAGT